>JANEMJ010053158.1:0-19015 GCA_024361745.1 Cacatua alba | reverse complement strand
GTACAAAACCACAAAAGAGAGTACATGGAGATATTTTCACCATGCTCTTAAGCACAGTCTTAATACTTTTATTAGAAGTACTGGTTTTAACACTAAAGTTATTAGAAGTTTTCCAACTTCAAGTCTGTCTTCAGAAAATGTAGATTTGACTTTCTGATTCTTTTACATAAATATACAGTTATTCAAACCTTTAATTTTGGATTTTTAATTTAAATTTCAATAGTTATTTTTATACAGATCTGTCCTGTGTCCTTTATATCAGCTTCTACCCATAAGTAGAAATTCAAACCCCACAAATAAGTAACATAAATGCTCAGATTTCCTGAGCTCTGTTTCATGTGGACTTGACTATAGTTTGATGCTTACCAGGTCAAATCTTCAGCCTTCTTGCAGAAGGCTGTAAATATATGTAAAATATTATGTGAACTTTTCCACTGTGAAGAGTTTTCACAGCTGCACAAAGATTGATAATTAAAACTGGGACTAAGATGGAAGAGTTTCCAGGTTCTTTCGTTCTCCTCATATTCTAAGAGGAATCCAAGCCTTCCAGGTACAGAAATATCCACAGAGAGGCAGTGTGTTTTCTTGGAATAAAAGTACTCTTTTATTCTCTTTCACAACTAGCCCACTAGTTCCTGATTCAGACAAATTTTGTATCTCTAAGATCTTGAGGCCAATGCCAGTGATTTGCTTAAAAAGTCCTACTAGGGTAGGACACAGGGCTTCTCTCTTTGGGAGGAGATACATGTTACATGAAAATGACAGAGAAAAAAACAAAGTAAAATGAATTTAAAAAGAATCAAAACCAAAACCAAAGACCAAAAAACAAACAACAAGCAAAATCCGAACCAGATATGTTTTATATAAGGAATTAATATGAATAAAAAATAAATGCCTAAGTGGTGATAAAAACTAGTGGTATAGCATGGAAGCAAATATGTATTAAAGACTAGTTTTATCTAAACAATTAGTAAGAAAAAACTATTTTGAGAAAAACAAGCAAAATAACCAGAAGGAACAAAGGTTTTTGAAGCACAGGAAAACTTGAAGATCAGTCTACAATAGTTATATTTATTCTTTTACATAATTTTGTTCCTTTTGCCTTGCCTTCAATCATTCTTGGGTGATGCTGTGAACACATTCAGAGCCTCAGTGAAGTCCATGCAGTGCTGTGTATTCCTACAAGGTTTGTCATCACACAAGGTCTATCAGCTATTGAAGGGTCAGAGCCTTAGTATTTTGAATAACCTTCAGATATGCATAGTGCCCACAGGCCTAATTGCAATAAGAGTTATAAAGTCAATTATTTGTTCTTGAAGTAGCACATATATGTGGATAGATTCAATTGTTCCAAAAGTTATGCAGACTGAAAAATGGCGCTTATCTACTAACACAAGTAGATTGTTGTACTACCATCAATACAGAACAGGCAAAAATATCTTCCAGTAAAAACTTGACAGATCAGCATCTTTCACTCCTTTAAGTTACCATTACTCCTGTGTAAGCCATGGTTAGGGATACAAAACAGTACACACAACTTAATGGAATGTTCTACATTACTTACTTTTTACACTGCAGTGATATTTTCTCTTCCTCCTACAAACCCTCATTCCCTCTACTCTAAATTACCCTGAAATCTGAAGATCTGTTTTCTTCCATTGACCAAAACCAAATACTGAAGCTACAAGAAACTGGCTGTAATTCTACAAACCCTGCTGGATAAGAGCAGCCCCGCTGAAATCAACAGCACATTTTATATGCTGAAGTGTTATGAGAGGTAAAGGCCTCAAGCTGTACCAGGGAAGGTTTAGATTGGATATTAGGAAAAAATTCTTCACAGAGGGGGTGACCAGATATTGGAAGAGGCTTCCCAGAAAAGTGGTGGAATCAGTGTCCCTGGAAGTGTTCAAAAACTGTGTAGATGAGGCCCTCAGTGATATGGTTTAGTGGTGGTCTTGGTAGTTGTGGGGTAATGGTTGGATTTGATGATTTTGGAGGTATTTTCCCACCTAGTTGATTCTATGATTCTAAGACAAGTGCTTAAGAGATGGTCTATATTTCAGGTTCAGTCACATTGGCTTTTACATTTCTCATCTTTAGTCAAGCACAGGTTTTCCTGTTCAAAACTGATCTTGTGTAACATAAAAAAAGTCAAAATAGACAGGTGTAAGAGCCTTTTCTGAGTTTAAAACCTAAGAAATCATTTAGTATCTTAGATTCGTCTGTTCAGAGATTATTGAAAAAGTGAAAGTTCCAAATGGTACTGAAATTTAATGCTGAGACTCCAAACTCCTTGAAAGAGGCAAATCCCTTCATACCTATTCAAAATATTTATTAACATATTTATACTTATTTATTGCTCTTTACTGTTCTTATGCTGTTCTTTCTTTTGTTATTCCTCAGTGCTGATTCCCATCTATGGTAACTGTAACTCATATGAAATGAAAAAAATCCCAGACTTACATCTCAGAATAAAGAATTACAGAGATCTGATAAATGTAAATTAGTACAATTAAGTCAGTAACATTTAACAGTTTTCCACCCATGTCCTCCAAATTTTGGAATGCTCCTGAAGTGATTAAGAGGCACTATAGTTTAATAAAGAAGGTTAATTTAACTTTGCAGACATGACCTTAACACCTGAAGAAATGCTGTCTTAATTCACACAACACTTGTGTGAAACAGAAGACTTTTTCTTTTAGTTTGCTTTTTATGAAATTTTAGCCATGGACACTTGATGACTTCACTAACCAAGAAGAAATTATATTACCAGAACTAATGAGGTATTAAAATACCTCAGCGAATAATGAAGAGTATTCAAGATTCCTCTTCCTTCTAGCCTTTAAAAATAATTAAACAGTTGATATTTCCACAAGCAGAGGTACAGAAATATACAGTTCTTAAACAAGACACTGAAGCCCCTTACAAATTTTGTATTAAGATAAGAGTTCAGAACAAAGCATTCCTCTCTAGACTTCTGAAGAAAACTAAAATGTCAAGGGAGAAACACTGCAAGTTTGCACATAGAGTTTCTGGTTAAAAATTCAACTTGGCTGCCCAGGTCCCTACAAAGTTACTTCTGGAAAACTGGTTTCTGTAAAAAGCTGTAGAGATTTCTGAATCCTCTCTGAATAAAATGAAAAGAAGAATCTTTATCTTCACCTCCAATGATGAACTGAAATTGTGACTAGCTCTCAGTTCACACCTATGACCTTTCTGCTGTGATAATTCTCAGCATGCCTCAGTATGCTTTGCAGCACCCCAATCTTACATGATGGAGGACATCCAGCTGAAAACTTCTAGCTAAATGAATACAGAACCCTCACTAAGGAAAACTCCTAGCAGGTGTCTAAGCTGGTGGTGTATGTTCAGGGTGTATGGACAGCTTGACACTGATTTGGGCACTTTGAGTTTCAAGATGCTTTCTGGAGTTCAACCGTCGTTAAGTACAGGTGAAGGAACAATACAGACAGCTATGCCTTTTATGTTCATATCCTTATGACTTTTAAAACTGAATCCTAAAAAAATTTTTTTTTACTATATTATGCTTAACACTACTATTAAATTGCATAAACCAGTAAGTGCTATTTCCCTTGGGCGTGTATTAACAATTTACTTTTTGCAGATAAGTGCACAAATATGATTAGCTTTTGCAAATTGCTCCTTATTCTGTTACTGGTAATTTTTATATTATTGCACTGTAAACAGATGCCATTTTCCACCACATATTCAGCAGTAATGAGCTAATTCAATGTGTTAAAAAACAACAAAAGATCTTCAAGAATGAGCTATTTGCTTCAATAGTCCAAGCTCTATTGAAATCTGTGTTGAAATCACCCATGATAGGAAGTTAGCAAATTACTCTAGAAGCCCTGCTGCAAATGAAGAACTTTCTTAGTCATTTATTATAATCCTGATTGTGCTCTGCTACCTTCCTAACATTCATATTATTGATCAAATTCTTGCAAATTGATTCAGAAATTATTTTTTGAGCATAACTAATACACTTCATTACTTTTCTTATAAAGAAACAACATTGTGGCAGGAGCTTTACAACTGTTTTAATATTCACTCCTATGGATTCATTATAAACCAAAGTCTAGAAAAAATGAACCATGCTGTTTTCATTGCCCTTTGGAAACTGCAAGGACCAACTTGCTGAGAGAAAAAACAAAACAAATCAAAACAAAACCCCAAACAACCCAACAACAAAAAACCCAAGCATGTTAAGTTTAGATTGTGTGGGTGAAATCCTGGCACCACTTAAGTCAACAGAAATGCTGACATTTATTTCAACCTGGAAAAGGCTTGAAAGCAAGTGTGATGCTCCACGTGGACCCAGTGGAAAGAATTTAAAGATGGACGGACAGCCTTTGACTGAGCCAACAAAACAAAATGTACAGCACCACAGCAACACATCAGTTGAGAAAAAAAAAAAAGAAGAAAAGCCATGCTTTCAGCACAAAACCAAGTAATATTCAACTTGGAATATACTACTTGTCTACCCTCACAATAGCATGTTTGGGTAACTCCGCATCATCTTGCTTGGTGATACGTACTCATGCTCAGCTGCTACTGGTATGTCATCCATCTGTGCACTCTAAAAAATATTGACAAAATGAAAATTGAGAACACCCAGAACAATTTCATGCAAATGGAAATGACTTGGTTTGTTTCACTGTTCTTTTTTTACAAGCTTCTACTTAACACTGCTAGAGACAACCACACCATTTGAGTCATCTGCACAGGAATATTTTCCTGGTTTTTATTTTATATTACAGCAAACATGTTTGTGAAATGTATGTGTGTGTGTATATAAATATTTATATGGCTACACACACACATCACAGGCAACCTGCCATCTCACCAGAAATACTATATTAGATGGAAAGGTTTCCAATGTTGAGTACATTTGATATATATATCCAGCAGACATCCAGATACAAAGCCAACAAAGACTTTCACATTTTGTGAGAGAGATATAATCCATTGTCCTGAGTTTTTTACTGGGTACCAAATAATCTGCGCAGTAGTTTATGGGCAGATATAAAGCCACAGCATATATCAGAAACACTACATAATGCTATCTAAAGAATAAAACTTCAGAAGAAGGCAGATAACCCTTAGAACTCTCAATCTCAACTGAATCTCTGGGAGTATCTTTCTATTTTAGAGTAATTTCCTATTTTTGATCCTGGAGCCAAATTATACCCAGTCCATCCATAATAAAAATACACCCAAAATGTAATAAAAACTAAATATAATAATTTATCTCCCAAATACAGTGCTTTATGCTATAAATAGTTTTAAGAACGACATTTATTCCAATATGAATGAATCTCAGACAGACCAAAAAATCAAGGATCCTGTCTTAAAAAAACATTAAGGATGCATGACCTAACAATGGATACAGAAGGGTAACAGCAAACTACAAATGTTGTGGTTGTATAAGCAAGTACTTGCAGGTGTAGGTTGCTAAGACCTATCACATTATGATAAATATTGCCAGTGGGTCATGTAAATCTAACTGAGACAAATTACCTTGCCTATGACAGCTAATTTTCCCAGCGCATCTTCCTGGCTTTCGGAGTTCAGGGTGGCCCTAATGGCTCTAACCATGTCACCACTCTCCCTGTGAGTGCCATTCTCCTCGGAGCCTTGTGAGGCCTTCACTCCCAGCTCTGGCTGAAGTGCTCCCGTGTGTTCCACCTACCCCACCAGGCAAATCTGCAGAAGTTATCACCACTTAATGATGCATACATTTACTGAGTAATAACCATTTTGAAATGTATAGCACTGTGACTACCCTAAAGAAGACGTGAGAGTAGGATCTTGGGTAACATCCAGAGCCCTACTGATGACAAGAGAACTTCAAGAAGTCCCACTCTCCAAATGAGATTACAAAGGCCATCAGGACAGATGCATGAATGTCACGCGCAGTGTGTAACATCTAACAGCTTGCAACACTTGTGAAGCCGTTTACAGAGAAATATGACAACTAGGCCAGGCTCAGGACAACTGGCTTTAGCACCCAGAGTCCTACCAAGTCTGGATATGATTTAACTTCTAATCTTTCCAATACTTTCTCTTTTTAGAGGGTTGAGGCTTTAATCTTTAGTTCAGTGCAGCCTCCATGTTTTTGCCCTCCAGTCTCCTAAAAGATACCTCTTATTGCATTCCAAATACAAAACAGATATTACTTCCAGCTGAGACTTTTAAGACGTATTAGCACCTTCAGGCTTACACAATCTAACTTGTCTGCAGGCAGACAAGTGGCCAGGAATCTAAGTGGGAGCTTTCAGGCTAAGCCAAAGTGTATGCTAGTCCAAATGTGGTAGGAGCAGAAGCAGTTGTCTGCTAAAGATGGATTAAATCTGTAGCTGAACTGTTCATTCAGTCACATGCAAACATGCCTTTCAGTAAGCCCATGACTTCTATAGGTTCAGGAATACAGGTCTGAGACACCCTGATGCTTTGTAGGAGATAGCCCCTACCTTCTTTACCTGATCAGACAGGTCACATCATAGGCCATGTGTCTTTTAACCACATAGCACATTACCACAGGAGCCAGAAACAGAATTTATTGTCTGCATAAATCTTTGCTTCACGTGGCTGTACAGTCCCTTCTCCTTCTCCCCATTTCCAGAACTCACATCCCTCAAAAAGGGTGGAATCCACTACTGTTCATTAAACAGACAGACATTAAGGATGACCTTGTCACACAGAATTGTATGTGGTTATTTACAGTGCAAGAATTTCAGAAAAATTACTCAAGATTTGATGTTAATGATAAGGTCATCATACTGTTGATTTATCTTTTGCGGTGCTGAGAAAAGAGAATTATGAGAATTATGCTTCTCCCCAGCCAAAGGGCCTCAAGGGCCAACCCATCACTTACGGGTTTGAAAATGCACCTTTGCACATACAAGAACAGCTTGCAGTGAAATACTAAAGGCCCCCACCTCGTCCTAAATGCAATTTTTCATGTTTCTACAAACAGCATACTGAAATGCAATCAGCCTCTATTAGCCCCCCCAAGCGAGCAAAATCCTGGCTTCTTAGCTACAGTTCAAACCATTTGTTATGAATATAAATGCTCAATTAAAAATGCATATTTAGCATTGGTGGGGCCTTTTTTTATAGAAAAAAAAAAGCATTCATGCCTGCAAAACACACAGATTCTTGTAACTGCAACAACAAATGTTTCAAGGCTTGAATTAAAATTCATAGTCCAATTACTGTAAGTGGCTATACCTCTTCACTGGGAATTAATCTCTTACTACTCTGTTACCTGTTTCATGTCAGGTTCAGCCATAATAAATCACCAAGCTGGTTTCATGAGGATGATGGTGGGGGTGGAGGGCAGCACAGTGATGGGAAAAGTAGATAAATATCTTCAGCCTTTGTTTTCCCATTCAGAGAATATGGAAATCAACATCTTTTGCATTAAAATAGATTGTCTGAGTGGGACAACATGTAATCTCTGTTAATTTTAAGAATCCAGGTTTAAAGCAGCTATTCTAAAAGTGCTTCTGTCAATATTCCATTCTGCAAATACCACAAAAGAGATAATCAACAGACTTCAGATATCTTACCTTTTATGTAGGTAAGTAGTCCGGGGGGGAAAAATAGAAAATTATTAAGGCTGACTACAGAGAAGATCTGAATCCTAAATAACCCCAGCTGGCGCATGTCTGGATGACAAACCTCCTCCCAGTTGTAAAACAAGACTTGCTCGGGCCAAATGTATTCCAGGATTCTGTCTTCAAGCCCTTCTACTCTCTGGACTTGGATACATTATCTTTGCGATGACTTCTTTGCTTTCAAAGAGTATTTTTATGAGCATGCAGCAGGAATAGCTCCTTGATGGCTCTAATTTTTCTCCACTGTTAACTCTGCCACCTGAAATTTTCCATTTCTCAATTCATCTCTTTTCTGGTAACCCAAATTTAATTATGAACTATGACAGACTCAGAGACTCTTTTCTTTCCACATACTGATCTCCTATTCTGCATCATCCCACCTGTTATTCAATATTGCTTATTTCTCTTCTCTTACATAGCTCCTTCTCCTTCTTGCGTGCCTTAGAACAACACACCTACTCCAACCATTTATTCCATAAATTGCAAACTCAGAAAATATATTTATTCTTATTTACCCTCAGAAATTTTTTACAGGCTTGACTTTAATTGTTCTAACATGTTATCTAATAAGTTGAATCCTGTGCCTACTGGTTGTCAAACCCTCCCTCTTTCAAGAAAACTTAAATATGGGTTTCAGAAAGTATTTTTCCATTAATTCATTCACCACAATCCCCTGCTGCTCTCCCTACCTTATATTCTTGTTTCATTTCTGATTTATTAGAAAATAAGCTCTCTAGAGAAAAGATCTCATCTTACACATCTGTAAAGTACTGTATACTTCACAGACATTTAGCTGTAGGCTCCTTGTATAAATGAGCCATAATATTCTCCAGGTTCTAAGTAAATTACCCATTAAACAGTATCTCTACTATTTTTAAGATCATTATTGCAGAATAATTCAGACCATACCGATAACATGCTTCCTGAGAAAGATTTCCAGTGTATTTTGTGATTAATGGTTGTTTATCTGTATCAATAGACACTCAGAAAGACACATGACAGAAATGCTGAGTTTATTTTCTCTTGGGACCTTGCTGTTGGTTCTGACTTGAAGTAGCATGGACTAATGTCTACAACAAAGATCACAGCTACAACTGAATTAATCCTCAAAATGGTTAAGTGATACAAAAAAATTAGTTAATAAAAGTCATCAGAGCAAAGGCTTATTTTTTGTCAGTGTTAATTATTTTATTAAAAGATCAATTTGATCTTGATTAATTTCTCTCACTTTCTAGGGGATCTGGAGAGAGAATAAACCAATTCAGAACTTGGTTTCATAGTTTAGGCAAGATCCTTTTTAACAAGGAACTTTGCTTTTGATCATTAGGCTGCCAGTGCTGGCAATTCAAAGGCTGTGCAGCACCTGTAAAATTCATACAAAATTCAGCTTCCCACCATCAGAAATTACACTTATTTTTGACCTCTAAAGAGCAAACATGGCCACAAACACCAATGAAAACTCTGTATTTGTTTTCTCTCATGATGTGAGTCCACGAAATCATCTTTCTCATCTTATTAGCCTAGACAACGGTGTAACAAACTTCTGTCAACTATGAAGTGCACATTTTCCACTCTATACAAATTATTCTTCAATTCCTTCTATTAGTGCAGACAATGCAAAATAAAATATCAGATTCTTCTTGGAAGGATCAGAGAACTTGTGCCCTAAGTTGAAATGTGCCTTAACTACTTAATCCCTTGGGCAAATGCAACCAGCCCTACAAGAAAGAAATGACTGAGTGGTGAGCACTAATACAACTCAACCTATTTTAGCCAAGAGTCTGTACTAGTACTCTTTTTTCCTTGCTGCACACCCAATCCTCATGATTCCTGCTGTTGAATGTCAGTGCATCTGCTCCTTTCTTCTCCTGAATATCTATTCTTTCCTTACTTCTTGCCAATTGTTTTGTGGGCAGCACCACCTCCAACTGCATTAATTTAGCATAGGACAAGCCAATAAGCCTACAAAGACTGCCGGTTTTTCTCTGCATCTCATGTCCTATTGGCTTGCCTTGCCAATCGGGACATAGGGCTCAGACTCTAGAAGAATAGCTAAAATGATTCTGCAGCCATTTTAGGGCATTGTATTAAACATTCTTCCATCCTGTAACTACACGATGTACATTTTCTTACCTCTTTGAAGGAAGTTTCAATCTTACAGCCTTTTCAATCACTAACGAGACACAATCATGTAAACTAATTTTAGAAACAAAAATCCTTTGCCACTAGGAATTATATAGAATAAAATACAGTTAAATGCAGTAAAAACTTCATTTGTTCAGTGTTCAAGGTGTTATTTCCACATACTCCATGTTTCATGGCACCTTCTGATATTGTTACTCACTGCTGCTTCTAAGAAAGTGTTTAAGTTATCAATTGATTTTATTGTAAGCATTTATCACTACCTAAGATTCTGGTATGAAAATCATGTTAGAGAATAAACTGACAAGCAATGACAGGTACCTTGTGGTAGGCTATTTGACTAGAATAGTATTACTGAACAGAGATATTTGATGGTTCTTCACTAACAAAGGAAAATTTTCTATTATGTCATTACAATAAGTGGCAAGAGTCTGGAAAGATAATGTAGATTGATGTACCCTGTAAAATAAAAACTATGCAATATACTCGCATTAATTACTAAACCATAAAAATAAACAGGTTGACACTTCGGAAGAGCAACTTCTAGACAAGTGATGAAATCCTGCATTTGGCAAACAAGGTATTCAAGTAGGTAGAACATAAATAGCGAGGCTGTTTGAGTGATTATTTGATTTGCAAATTGGTGCCTTTATCATCAATTTAAAAAGAAACAAAACAAAGCATCTGAGTGAATATCCCATAGTTTTAAAATTACTGTATATATCATTGGCTCTTTAAATTATGACATTTGGACATGTTTTGTATTGCTGTGTAGACTGAGGTGAGAGATAATAATACTGAAGTGTCTGCATCTAATGAAAACATAACACTTTCTATTTGGAGGCACGGCTCACTGCAAAAAAGCAATGTATCACTGTCCTGAAAATGGCCAGCAGGAATAGGAAAATGAGCTGCTGTTAATTAAACCTTTTACGTAAAAACATGATTGCTAATCAAACGTTTATTACCCCATACTCTCACATACTACTTTCTTCTTCATTTACACTTCAACCTGTAGACCTTGAAGGTTTACAGTCGTCTTGTATGTTGTGGTTTTTTGATAATGTGAAAGGATAAAGTTGTGACAATGGTAATTTAAAAAGATGCCTAAAAGACAAGTGACTGTGGAAGGACAAAGAACAGTATAATGAAAATACATCTGGTTATTCAGATAGCTAATTAAAAGTCATATTTAAAATATTAGCAAAATATAAAGGGTTTACTCAAGCTGAAGTTTCATCATTCTTGTTATAACTGAAAACCACCTTTATTACAAGGAAGGAAGGATGCTTGGCTTTAAACACATAGAACACCCTCATTTTCAGAAGTGTGCTATTTAGTAACAATCAAATTACATGCCGTATTACCGTAAAGAAAGATACCTTTGATTTTTAATGATTTCATTGCTATGAAGTTTGCTACACAGCCATTTCATATAAATTGAATACTAAAGATAAATATTACCCTAGCCAAGTATCTGATTAAAAGCCAGCAAAATAGATTTTGCAAAAATTCTAGGCTAGCATATGCTAAATTTCTCCTAATGAAGTACCAAATAACCATTTAATTTTTTATTTATATAGAAGTAACTATTGAATTATTTGTAAAATGAAGGGAAAAAAAATCACAACATAAGATGTTATTTGAAATAGAAAAGGATTCTTCTTCTAATCATGTAGGGACAGAACAACTGAACTTACTATTTTTGTCAAAGAAATAATAAAATCAAAGCAAGCAGAGACAATTGCAACAAGACTAAATGTAAATTAAAATACTTCAGACAAAAAGCTTGAAGGCAACTGATTCTCCCATTGAGGGATGATTTTCACTTGTCTCCAGGTGTAACATTATGTGCACTGATGGGCTGATCAACAGAAGAGAACTTCTCCCCAGCTGTAATCAGGAGTGATTGATAGTTGGGACAAAAAAGTTGATTATCATGACAAGTCCACTGATGCAGAGAAAATAGTCTATGCTGGGAAAAGGATAAAACCTGTTCAGAGACTACCTTCTAAAACCTCTGTTCTAATGAATAAAATGAAACATTTATGCCCTTCTAAAAAGAGCTAACATAAATGAATTCAGTACATATACTGTGCACCTGTATCTATAGTTATTCCACCATGACACAATGAGACCTATATTAACCCCAAACAGAATAAACCCTTGTATTTTTAAAATCGCAGTTTGAGATCAACGCATCAAACACTGTGTATATGAAAGAACCTGCATGGTCTACCAGTAGAACACTGCCTCAGTTTGAATACGTTTTGAATTCATAATCAAGGTTTTTAAAGGCCATGAGGGAATTAGGTGGAAGTGCCATACTGGATTCTTTCCTGAGAAGAAGTCAGTCCCCTTTGGCCATTTTAAACCTTTAAAGACTTTATTTCCAATTGAGATTAAAAAAAAAAAAAAACAAAAAAAAAAACATGAGTGGGGGCAATACCTCAAAGGTATAGTTCGAATATGTACTTTTTTATTGCAATATAAAGATTTGAAAAGCAGAGGTTGGGTTGCACTTCCACTCCTTCAGAGAATCAGGCTCCCAGCTGTTAGCTCTGATGTGAGTTATGTACACAGAATGGCATTATAACCAGAGACTGTAAAAGACATGAGAGGAGTGATAAACGAAGCAAGGAGCTGAAAAAGTTAGGCCTGGAGGTTCTGAAGTGGAATTTGCTTACACCAGGGGCAGTCATGTTTAATAATAATTCTTTCGAAAGGAAATATTATGTTTGCTATAAGAGGTGGCTGCACAAATACAGCACAAAACAAAGAATGTATCACAGGTATCCAAGGGAGTGCAATTTCATTGTACCATAAAGTGGAAAAAAAAACCAAACCCAAACTGCCCAGAGATAGTGTAAAATAATTTGAAAAGGTTTTATGGCTGTTGGAATGCAGTATAACCAACTAAAGCCAAGTAAAAGAGCAACTTTAAATTCGATACACTTTAGAAGAAATTAGGATTTTTCTTTTTAATAAACCCCACAATTTACATAATGTAACTCATTTTCATGATTTTTCTACATCACACAAAACTGCACATTTTCTTCACTCTTTCTGTTGACCAGAGTGACATATAGCCCTTCCTGCTCCTATTCTTCCAGTTCTTCTTTATCAGTGCCTAAGAAAGTGAGCCATGAGTCACTGACTGGTGACTGAAACTAGACAATATTTTGCCATTTTTATAGTGAAATTTGTTATCTGCACCTATCACTAATAATCCAGAATTTCAGATTCTCTACTGTATAAATTATTTTTTAAAATAAAACTATAAGGAAGAATTTACAACAGATCAAACCAAGCTAGATGAAGATTGCACAGCAAAGATCCAATTTATCTTTCCTTCTATGTGATGACTCATTTATGGAAAGTGGTTTCTGTAGAATCCCCATCACAGTTGTTCATAAATTTGAACTGCTTATTAGAGTTGACTGATTTAATTCCCATGTTGACTGATGAAGCTGACAGGAAAAAATGTCTCAAATACAAACAAGTATATGGCAAGAAGTGATAAAGCAGAGGTTTCTCTCCTTGAAGTTGAAATGGGCAGTGTTTTCCATGAATGGAACATGAGTGAATTGGAAGAGACACTTTTATCCCCTTTTATACTGTCTGTACTTCTTCTGTTGTCTATATTTTTCCCTGCCAATACCAATTACCTTGGGTATAAAATGGCATTTTTCAATGTACATTTCAAACTACTAAGCACTGTCTTCATTCCCATAATTCCAGCCAAACACTTCAAAGAAATTCCACTACCAAAGAAATTAACCACTACCTGTCCAAGTCTAGCATTTGAATTTCATTCTCATGTTCCTCCACCCTCCTCCGGGCACGAAATCTTTCTGACACTATTGCAGCTACAGGACCCAATTCATTAAAACCACTGGAAATACATTTGTAATTTGCCTGGAAGTCATCCTGGCAAGTGACAGCTAATCCACATTAAGCACTCTCATGACACTGACAGCAGATTTTGGAAAATCTAGGGCCTATCGGATCATTAAGTTTGTTTCCCGCTCCCCAGTAAAATGTTGTCTGGTGCGTTCTTTTATTCTAATGTAATTATTTCTGAAAGAAGGAAAATTTCTAATAGTAACAAGCATGGATGTGTTCAAACACAGAAGGGAGGTTACTTTTTTCCGACTTTTGCTCTGATTAACTACTCTCACCCCTGCCTTTCCCTCTTCTGCACTTTGCAGTTCTGAGATCATCTACGCCCAAGCAAAAGTTAAAAGTTGGCTACAAAAGGGCAAATGCTGCAACCACTCACTTCAGTGCCAAAAGCAGACACCTTTTAAACCAATTTGTCTCCATATTCCACAGTCAGAATACTGGTCATTAATCTTCTGCAAATTATAAACAAGACTATCAGAGATAGTTATTGCGTATTCACAGATCATTTCTAGCAAACACTTTTCAAGAGACATCAAAACCTTCTGCACAATTGACTTGTTTTATCAAAAAAAAAGTGAACGTTTTGAAAATGAAATAACCTGGTAGGATGAGCAGAGGTAGGAAACAGGACTTGACAAAGGTGAATGAAAAAATCCGGTTTACACCAGAAGTAAAATTGCCTAAAGATAATAGATAAATGTGCTTGATGGCAATACCTGCAGTAAGTGAATTTGATTAAGAAAGGTGTGAGTTACAGTTCAAGCAGAAATTGTTGAGTTTATACCAAAGCGGGGTTCTAAATCTAAAGGTTAATTGGAAATCTAAATCTAACCCATCATTGGAGGCACAACAAAACATGCAAAGAATAAGAACATGTGCTTATAGCCACACACAAAACAGTGACTGAGGCAAATAACACACATGGCTTCAAACACCATTTAAACATATCTCTGAAAGTTGAAAAAATAACAGATGTGAAATCAGAATGATGAAATACTATATAACTTCAAGCAGTTAGCTGTATCAGGCTCTCTTGGTTCTTAACGGACCAACTTTTGAAAGTTCTCTCTGCAAACAGAGGCCGCAGGCCAGGTGCGACCACCACTTAGCATGGACAAGAAATGAAATCTCTTCCAAACCAGAGAATTACCAGGTTTGTAAATTAGTCGAGCAGGACATCATGTGATCTCTCTCAGCTCAGAGACCGTGCTCTGTGTTTCCTGTCCATTCTCAGAAACAAGTGTCTAATTTAAGACCCTCTGCTGGCAAATGTCCTTTACATTATTCCTTCCAACGCTTCACTACCATTACAGCTAGAATTGTTTCACCAAATATTCCAACAAAAAAAGAAAAAAAAAGATCTTGAATCAAATTAATCTGAATAATTAATCAGATTTATTCTTCTATCAAAACCAAGGAACACAAAGATCTATTGGTCACTGTTCTCTTATTAACCTCCTTTCATATACTGAAAAACCTACTATATTTCTCTTGTCTTTTCCACTGTACGTCTACCCAGTTTTTTCTACTTTCCCTAGTCCTACTAGTGAATGTCTTCTAAATTACGCAACTAAAAATGCTTTTGTTAAAGAAGTGTGATGACCACTGCTGTAAATAATTCTTCACCTGAGGCACTGCCAATTTCAAATGCTGTGGAATACTTACCTGTCTACTGATAAATGCAACACTCCTTGGGGAAAAAAAAATATCACAGGATTATGTGGGTGGTTATATTTTTCTTTTCTTTCCCCATTAGCAATTGTTAATGTATATTTGGACCGTGATTCACTGTAATTCCTTTTTGGCCCTTAAGGCAGACATTTCTCATTTTACTACTTGCAAATTTAATTTTTCCAGTCTAAACACAATCATTTGTGCTTTTATTTACTCTACTTGTTGGGATTCCAGACTATTTTCTCCAACTAGTGAAGATAATTTTGGACTGCAGTCCTGAACTTGACACCTTCCACCAAGTGCTGCCACCCTCCATATAGATGTCATCCATAAACCTGGTGTATGTACTTTCTAGTCTGTCAGGCACGTTGCTAATGAAAATTTAGAGTAGCAGCAAGTACAGAACAGACTCCTGCAGATCCTGACTTGTAGTGATCTTTTGTTTTGACAGGAAACCACCAGCAACTACTCTCAGTACAGTTCTTCAATCTGTTGTGCAACCAACTTTTAATAATTTCACCTGGCCCATATTCCCCTACTCACTTGACTATCACACAGGACTGTATCAAACCTTATTAAAGCCAAAATATATCACATCTATTTATTCCCTATTATTCATTAGATCAATTACCCTGTCAAAGGAGAAAATTAGATTGGTTTGACATGATTTGTTCTTGACAAATTCATTTCGCCTGTTTCTTGCCACCATATTATCCCCTAGGTGCTTACAAATTGATGCTTAAAATATTTGTTCTAGATACCAAGCATAACCTAAATAGGAGGTAAGTCCTCTGGTCCTGCTTCTTTGCCCATGAAAGTTAGAACCATAGTAAAATACTTTGGATCTATACTGCAACCTTATCCTCCAAAAAAAATCCTTTGCTATTCTTTTACCAGAACAGCACTTTTTGAATCCTGACAACTTCATACACTTGAACTATATATCAACTCGGCAGTACTCTTGGCTTTATAGAGATGGAGAAAAACAAGGTGAAAAAACAACAAATAAGGACTCCGCGATCAGCATTCAGCTCATGATTTTCAGGAGAATATTACCAGTGTTGCTATTGACGTGAAACAATAATTTCTGGCTAATATATCTAGAAATATTTTACAGTGTATCATAATGGAATTCAAATCCTGTGAGTACATAAAAATGCTGCTCAACCTTTCTCTAAAGGCAAGCTGGATTATCATTCAGCCATCTGCATTAAACAAGAGGGAAGACAGAGAATACCTTTGCAAGAATTGACCTTGTTAACAGAGATTGTCACTACCCTTATCAAATAATGAAATTAGAAGTGTGAGCAAAGGAAGATCAAATAGTCCAGACAGGTGATAAAAAAATGAGTAAAATTTGTTTCCAAGCCATGGGGTTGTCTGGGTTTCTTGTTTGGGGTTTGTTTGTTTGTTTTAGTGATCGCTCATCATAGCAGATAATTTACTCCTACTGCTACCTGTAGGCACATGAGCTGTCCTACTGGAGTCAGCTGGACTTCATTTTACAGGGTGCTTTTAGCAGATGTTTAATGTTTACTACAAAGTATAAATCTAACAGTTCTTCTGAACTGGTGCAATAGCTCTCAGCAGCTGCCAAAGCCTAAGTGGCAACATGCACGCTTGCAGCTAAGTACATACCTAAATGCTTCGCTTTGTATTGAATGCACAATGTGAATGTAAATGTTATAAATAGATCTCTTTCAATGAAAAAAAAAATACAAAAAAATAAATCACTGCTTGAAATGGACTCCACAGAAGATACTTCTGCTGTTCTAATGTTTTTTCTCAGCATGGAGAGGCTTTGGTTACTTGCTCATTCTTCCCTTCCCTTGTATGAGAAGATTTATTTTAAAAAGAAATACTGAACACACAGCTGTCATGAAGATTTATAGATAACTCCTTTAGAAAGAAGTTGAACAATTTTTAGACTATGCATTGCATTTTCTCATTTTTCTTTGAAACGTAATTTTGATACCGTGTAACCAGAAAAAAAGCTCTTCTGCCCTGGAAGAAATCTGTATCAAACGGGAGAAAATTCTGTATTCTCTGCAAAAATGAAAAATCTCACAGACCAGTTTTATTATAAACATTTTCATAATACTGTTGTGCAGTAGGTAAATGGAATTTCTATTCATTACTCTTGGATAAATCCTATCTCCAGCATCTAAAAATAAAGACATATTGGTAGAACAGCCACAAAGCCCTGGTCTTCTAAACAGAAAATCTATTTATTGTTGTTATGGTTTTAAATCATGTTAAGCAAAATATGATGAAAATGAAAGGTAGGAATATTCAGTAAATTTAAACTTTTTCATAATAAGAAGAGAAAAAAATTACAATGTGTGTGTTTGTTCATATAGTAATCAAAAAACGATAGCTAGTAGCTCTTTTTCTTCAAAGCAATCTTTAAGTCTCAACATTAAATCTTTAGTTTATCACATCTTTAAAAACTGGTGGATATTCAGAATTACCCAAGCAAAGGAGGAACTCTTCTTATTCCCCTCACATTGCAGAAAAGTGTTTCTAAACTGCAGTGGAACTCTGACTACTTATTATTTCTTGAAAAGCCTCAGCAGAGCACTTTGTGATTTTCAGCAGTAATAACAGTATGCACTGGAAGGAGAAGAGACCATCATAAAGATATCCACAAATCTCCTCTGTGGGGTAGGGAAAAGGGGGAGAGCAATCATCCCAGGTTCATCAGTGGGCAGCTTTTGGATTGTATCAATCAGCACCACTGGGATTGCTTTGAAAATTAGGTGAATATTAAAAGTGGAGCCTGAAATATTCTCAGCAAGAAGGTCTCCCAATTCCATGAAGATAACCATATTGATCTAGTTTGAGAGAAGGGAGCGTTAAAACAATTTTCCACCAAATAGGATTGGCAAATTGGAGTTCAAACCTTTATCACTTGAAGGTGTGAAGGGACAACTAAATATCTGCTTAACAGCTTTTCATCCAAGAGTTTGCTGTGAACAGTCTAAATTAATAGATTTCCACTGAAATTTTTTGGACACCATAGAAGACTCTGAAAATGGCCACTGCTTCTTCACCCTCTCTTCTTTGGAATCCTTTCTAAGAGCAGCAGAAAAAGAACAGTATGGGAGCATACCAAACCTCTGAATAAGAAGTATCAGTATCCACTGACATGATATTTGCTTCTGTGTAGAATTATTTCAAACATTTTATTCTGGAAAATGCCTATCTCCTGTCAGCTCAAAAATTTTCCACTCTGTGTATCAGTCTGAGTTGTGTATCTGCTAATGACTAATTTTAATGCCATGTTCATCCTCCCTTTTGTCTGGATATTTCTGCAGATTAACAAATGGTATACACTCTTTGAAAGGAGATGTTTCACTTTGGTATGTCACACTGGAGTGTTTGATGCCTTTTTCAAGCTATAAACTATGTATGATTCAGTGTGACATGCTTTTTCCTAAGACAAAGCTGAGAACTGTGAGTGATGAGCTGGGCTGCTCAGTCAGTGGGATCCACTGTGGCCCAGAAGACTCCATCCTTAGGCCCACTGGAGGAGAGGATCTGGTTCGAGACCATCTTAAGAGCCTGAATGTTCACAAGTCCATGGGACCTGATGAAATCCATCCGCGGGTCCTGAAGGAGCTGGCGAATGAAGTTGCTAAGCCACTGTC
>JANEMJ010053157.1:8402-31250 GCA_024361745.1 Cacatua alba | reverse complement strand
TCCAGGCTGAACAGCCCCAACTTTCTCAGCCTGTCTTCATACGGGAGGTGCTCCAGCCCCTGATCGTCCTCGTGGCCCTCCTCTGGACTTGATCAAACCGTTCCATGTCCTTCTTATGTTGAGGACACCAGAACTGTACACAAATGAAATAATGAAAATAATGAAAATAATTAATTTTTTTCTCTGTATTTTATACTCCTAACACAGCCAAGTAATGCCCAACTCCATTGTTCTTTTCTATGGCTGCTAATTGTATCAAAGATTTCTTTCAGTGTGTCAATTCTGTCATTTTCTATGTAGAAAACCAGCAGAAAGCCTTCTGCTTTCAAGTGCTCCTAGAGGTATAAAACAAGCTTGTGAGTTAGACAGAGAGAAGGAACTGTTATCACCTTTAGGATGGGGAAGGAATGACCCTTCCTATAAAACCATGTAGTCCCGCAGGATTCACTCTCTAAAGGACACGGTAGTTCTTTCAATAAATTGCAGTGAATGAAGAGATTAACTGACTGCAGCACATACAAGTGTCTGGTTTGGGGGGAAGTCTAGAATGAAATAGAAGCCTGACATGGTACGACCCAAAACTGATGCATTCATACTTGAGAGTTGCTTCTGAAAGCATTAGTTCTGCATAGCTGTGGCTTGCCCACAACAGCTAGCAAGAGAAGGGAAAATACATCCCTGTTCTTTTCTTCATAAGAAAAATCTCTGTTTCTAGCTCTTTGCTTTCACCATCACTTTAAAACAGGTTAGAGGGCACTTTCATAGTAATGGGAGTGCCTAAGAAATAGTGTGGTTTACAGTATTAATTTTTTCTTGTTTTCATGAGCTTCATTGATCCTCCTTCATTCAATGCTTCACCCGTAGCCAAGTGACTACCTGTATGTTTCAAGCAGCAGGAATATGTTGACGGATTCTATTGAAAAAAGGCAGAGTTGATATACAAATCTCCACAATTGCTCTCCACCTCTTCAGAGTAGAAAGTTTGAGATGGTTTAATTGCTATGGAGGCACACTGGAGATAGCAGCCAGACCAGAGCTGGAATGATGCTTTGCCATCAGTATTAGCAGCTACTAAAGCAGAAGAGCAACAAACACGTGGCAAACTTGAGACTTCTTCATTGCTCTAAAGCTGTATAGCAAGTATATCACACTGAACTCCATATGCCTTTATTCACGGATAAAGAAATGGATGAAAATTACAACTGTTTGACTGGGAATGAGAAATACTGTATTTGGGAAGTAAATGATTTGAGCTAGAGGGACAACTAATAGGAGACAGTGCCAAAGGAATGAACTCACTAATGAAATTTTGTCCAATTCTTAATGAAAAAACTTAACTGATACCACATAGTAACAGAATTAGCACCAGAAATATATAGCTAAGAACTGCCTATAATAATAATAAAAAATAATGCTGTATCACACTAAATAAACCTAATATTTTCAATATATCTGGGCCTAATAAAATTCACCCAAGGAATACAGAGAAATATCTGAAAGATTAACAGTGGTTTTAGGAGTTCCTTTCTGAGAACACATGAAAGATGCTGGAAAGGGTACTGGACTAGATGAAATTTAAGATTACACAATTTAGAAGCAAATCTAAGAAATCTCATTTTGAATGAGAGGCATTTCCCACAGAATATGGGCTTATGAGTGCTTGCATGCCAGAGGAATCACAGCTTCTTCACACAGATCTCAAAGGTATTAAGTGATTTGCTATAAAATGCTTTAGAGAATCCATTTGTCATAGATATTAAGAAACTGTAACAGCATACTGTTACTATGAGTCTCCATCCATGGTATGATTCCTGCTATGTGAAAGCTTGTTGTCTTGTGTATTACTGTCACAATATGAAACCTGTTGTTCTTTTGAACAAGTGAAAGTTTGGGCATTGTACAGAATGGTTAGAAATACTTGGTATATATTATCTGTCTCTGCCTGATGCCACTCCAGCCCTCATGTGCTTTGTCCTCCTCTGGGTGGCCACATGCATTTCCTCCCCCAGATGTGTTTTTGTTGCTGTGTGGCTCACTCAGTTCTCCTCACACCCCCTGTCTGGGTGCTTTTTCCTTGGGCTCTGGCTTTTGGATCTTGACTCTTCCCAGAGGAAGGCGGTGTTCATCTCCTTAAGGTGAGGTGTGCCTGTGCAGCTATTGAGACCGCAGAGAAGGAAGTCAGATGTTTTAGCTTGAGCACCTCAGCTAAAGCAGTGTCAGAACAAATATAGCAGCTGCAAACCAACACATTTCAAATCTGAGGCCATGCTGCGTTAAAAGGTGCTGGACTGCATGTTAAAAAGCAGTCTGTGCTTACACACCAGCCAAACTTACTTTGAGTTTGTTTAAAAAGCAAAATTGTCTTTTTCTACTGCAAAATTGGAAATTAATAGTACCGAGCTTGTTAATGCCAGATCTTTGTCCTGGTGTGTAGTGATTCTGGTCTCTTAGGCGAGTTGGTGGTTAGGCAGTTGCCCTCCTCAGGCTGCTCTCTTGGTGTATCTGCTTTCCTGAATATAGGACCTCTCTCCAGCCTCCTTTGTAGTCTATTTTTTATTCTTGTGTTGGTTCTCTGCTGGACATCCTGACTCCTCTCCTAATCGATTAGCCTGGCTCTAAACAGTAACTAGCGTGTTAGGAGGTCCAGCTGAGCAGTGAAATATGTGTTAATAACTTGGCTCCTCTTAAAAGGGAAAAATGAAGAAAAAATAAAATCACTCTCTTGCACTGCCTAGGGGAAGAGGGGAAAATACAGGTGAAGGGGGTGGAGGTGAGGGGAAAGGTTTTACGAATTTAGGCAGTGGATAGCTTAGGGAATTAAAGCTGTGGTAAGCAGAAGTTCCCTGCAGTCAGGAAAGGAGCGAAGCTTCCTCCTTCACCCCAGAAGTTTTTCCTTCTCTGGAAGGAAGGTTGAGAAGGTTTATAATATATGCAAAAGAAAAATAAAATAAGTCCTTTTAAGAACAACTTGTGAAGAGGAAAAAAGGGCTCCTGGCAAGGAAAACAAGTGTAAACACTTGATTTTTAATTGAAATCTGAAGGACAGGGCTTGCTGCTTATATACCCTTGCAGAGAGGATAGGGTGTATGCCTGTCTGCATGCACTGCAGTAGCGAAAAAGCTTGAGCCAAGTTGCTTGCTATGTGTCTAAACTTGCAGCTGAATTAGTGCTGGAACTATTGTGCAACAATTTATATTGTGGTTTTAAACCTAGCAATTGTGACAGAGTGTTAGCTTTCAGGTTTATAAGTTTCATAGCAAGTTTCAGGCTTGCAACTCTGCTTTTCACTCTTTATGCCCTTGTGCTTGCTGTATGCTTACCTCTTAATAATAATGAGAAATAAAACCAAATCTTACAACACTTTTCCCCCCACCCCTCCCTTCTTTCTGGGCTCAACTTTAGGGCTAGTTTTCTCTACCTCTTATCCCCAGCAGCACAGGAGAATAGGGAATAGAGATTGTGTCTCTGCTGCTCCATCCTGCTCAAGAGAGGACTTCTCATACTCTTTCCCTGCTCCAGCATGGGGTCTCTTCCATTTGAGACAGTCATCCACAAACTTCTCCAGTGTGGGTCCTTCACAGGGGCTACTGTTCTTCATGACCTGCTCCATTGTGAGTCCCTCCCACGGGATGCATCCTTCAGGAACAGACTGCTCCAGTATGGGTCCCCTGGGGGGTTATAGGTCCTGTCAGGAAACCTACTCTAGCATGATGGGCTTCTGTCTCCACAGGGACAAAGGTCCTGCTAGGAGCTTGCTCCAGCAAGGGCTTCCCATAGAGTCACAGTCTCCATCAGCCATCCCCCTGCTCTGGTACAAGTTCCTCCCCAGGCTGCAGGTGCATATCTGTTCCACCATTAACTCCAGAGGTTGCAAGTAAACACCTATTCCACCATTAACTCCAGAGGTTGCAAGTAAACACCTATTCCACCATTAACTCCCCAAGCTGCAGGTGGATATCTGCTTCACCATTAACATCCATGCACTGCAGGTGTGTATCTGCTCCATCATTAACATCTATGGGCTGCAGGTGTGTATCTGCTGCACCATTAACCTCCCCTGGCTGCAAGTGGATCTCTGTTTCACTGTTAAGCATCTTGAGGTGCAAGTGGATCTCTGCTCCACCATGGTTTTTGCCAGGTTGCATGTGGATCTCTGCTCCATTGTGGATCTCCCCAGGCTGAAGGTGGATATCTGCTCTATCATGGACCTCCGTGGGCTGTGGGGGAAAAGCTTGCCTCACCATGGTCTGTACCACAGGCTGCAGGGGAATGTCGCTGTTGGCTGCAGAAGATCCTGTGTAAGTACTAGCTCCTGTGCTTCGTGTCTGCTGATTTATAGATATTGTGGACCTTTCAGTTTGTTGGTGGTTGCTGTTGATTCTTGGAGATTTTGGCCTGTATGTCTTTCAAATAAAATGATACTATTAGTTTAGCATTAAGAAACAAAAGCTTCCATCTTTTGGCATGTTCTAGGGAATATTTTATCAGAGCAAAACGACATAGAGACATAGCAATGCTCACCAGGTTCAAAGGCTGGGATCCAAAAGATAAACTCCCATATCTTGGAAAATACTTAGAAGTATGTATCAAAAGATTGAGCATGTTTTCTGAAAGACTTTTTACTCGTGTACCCACGTTACTTGTTGTGAATAAGTGTAGTAGGCTTTCTATTTAAGAAATTTTATAGAATGAATCTTTTTATTCAAATTAATTAGTAAAGTTTGATGAAAGGCTTGCAAGAAAAACTTCAATGTATACTATATGTATAGGCACTTCACTTGCAGCAGGCAGTGCTTGTAAGAATACATAATAAGTCATAGCTTTTTTCCCCCCCTTTCTTCTTTGAATGAATGATAAAACTTTCCAAGTAGGAAAATGAATTAACAATTTCTAGATAAACAAAGTGATCAATCAGTAGCATATGGGTTGGCTTACACAGGAATCTGTTCTGATACAAAAGGAGGCATTTCTAAAACAGTGGGTAACCCACAAAGGTTATCCTGAGTATTAGTAACAGTGTGTAAAAGAAATTTGTGTTTGGCTTTGCATTTGTTTTTTATATTTGAATAGTCATTATGGCAGTTGTCTGATTGCCACCATCTTCTCACCGAAATCGCAATGCGTAAAGGTATGGCTTCTTAAATGTGTTGTCTTATTAAGGTTATGACCATGGGATGAATTTGGGTTTCATTTGATCTCAATACTGGCTACAGCTTTACTATGAGAACAGTCTGCTCCAAAGCACGATTATGAGATGGAAGAAGTGACAGAGGAAAACATATAACAGGATGAAATGCTTTTTAGGTTAAAAATAACTGTCAAACTGTGAGAGATTAAGCTATTATAAAGCTTCAGGAGTAGACATAACAGTGTAGAGCTGAGGCATTTAAAGAAAGGGCACTGTAATAATAGCTGGATTATAAATGAGCAAAATACTAAACAATGCTCAATGATTCCTCTCTCCACTTATGGTTAGGTGCTCAGTAGCTCAAAGTGAGCAATGGAAAAATGGACTGCAGTTTGATCCATGGACCTCAGCAAGTAACTTAACCTTGCTGTGCTGAACATTTGAGGCATACTTTCTTTTAGGATATTGGTTGCAAGGCTGAATGTTTAATACTTTTATCTCTGCAAGATTCATGGGACTTCCTGGACTAGGCAGTCTCTCAGCAGCATCCCTGATCTGAGCTCCTGGTAGACAACACCCTTCTCCTGAGATTGGATGAGGCCGAGACATGTGTGCCTCTGTGCCTGTCAAAGTAGAGTCTCCCATTATTGTCAGGCACTGCCTTGGATGCACCGTTGGTTATCTACTGTACTGGTGCAGCAAGTGGTTGTTCTGTTGTGGTATGTTAGCTTGTTAGCTGTGAAGGGGTTCTGGGTGGGGATGTCAGGCTTTGGAGGAAAGCCCTTGCTTTTATTTGTCCTCTTCCTCCTCCTTTTGTTATGTTTTTCGTGACACGTTCCCAACCCCCTGGATTAATGCCCCCCTTCCTTTCCCTGTGTGCTGGGGGGGGATGTTTGTGGCCTCTGCACTTTATACACTCTGGGGTCTGCATTGCAGCCTCCCCTGTCATCAGCTCCGTCTGGGTGGCGACACTGAGCGTCCAGAGCGGGCCGCAGCCCCGAGGGTGGTGCGGACCGGCCCGTTCGCCCTTCCCGCGCTCCGGCCGTGCCACGCGCTGCCTGAGGCGCCACGCGCTCCGAGCGGTGCCGTTACCGCCGGCCCCGCCCCCGGCCGGTTACTGCTCGTGTCGCGGCCCTGGGCAAGGCCTGGCTGGGCCGTGGGGCTGCTTCGTGCCTCTGGAGCTGCAGGAGCTGCGCACCTCAACTGAAACAGGAAATTCAGGTTAGGTATAAGAAAAATTACTTATTGTGAGGGTGCTGAGGTGCTGACAGAGGTTGCCCAGAGAAGCTGTGGCTGCCCCATCCCTGGCAGTGTTCAAGGTCAGGTTGGACGGGGCTTGGAGCAACCTGGTCTAATGGAAGGTGTCCCTGCCTGTGGCAGGGGGTTGGAACTGTATGAGCTTTAAGGTCCCTTCCAACACAACCCAGTCTATGATTTTATAATTTCCTGGTGTTGACTTCTAACTGTATTTGCACTAAATCATAGAATCACAGAATCAACCAGGTTGGAAAAGACCTTTAAGATCATCAAGTCCAACTGTTATCCCAGGACTGCCAAGGCCATCAACTAAACCGTGTCACTGAGGACAAAGTGATCTCCCCTCATGGCTGCCCTTCATGATCTCCACTTCCAGCCACCCCTCATTTCCGCCCTCCCCCCCATAGTGGCCCACACCATAGAGTTGCTGCCCCTATCCCTCATGGCCACCCCTCATCTCCCCTCATGGCAACCTCTCACACCCCGTGGCCACCATTCCCTATCTCCTCTCACCCCTCATGACTGCCCACTCACCAAATCCTTGTCCCCCCAGCACCCCCTCCTCGAACCCCTGACTCCCCCTCAGAATCTTCTCCCTGAATCCCTGACCACCGCACCATGGTCCCCAAGCACGTCTGCCCCTAATGCCCAACTTTCCTGCCCAGTGCCGCACTGCCGCCTCATTAGCAGCCATGATGAATACTAGAAACTGTTCCATGTGATGAAGTTAGGCACTGAGCTCATGTCCTGAGATGCACATGTTGTTTTCCAGGGGATCCCCACAGGATGTTGCAGTGCTTTTAATGATACTGGAGTAGCCTGCAATACAATACTGGTACTGCAACATGGGATGCTTGGCTTGAAGTAGTAGACTGAAAATTTAAGATGTGACAAATCCAGGTCTTTCCACATTGACTGTCTGTATACTGGATATTGCTTGGCTAGCTCAGTGTTTTCCTTCTTTTAAGTAACAATCTTATCGAATGCTGTATCTGATTGTTTTATTATTCATAATGGAAATGTAGTTCAATATCATACTGCAGTGTTTTGCAGCTTTACTTTATGCTCTTGAAGTGTCATACAAAATTACATGGCTTTACAAGTTCTTTACCTGTAACCTTTCAATATTTTTACATAATCCTATTTTAAATGAGGAAAAAAGAAAAAAAAACCAAAAACCAAAAAACCCAGAGGTTTGGGCCCAAGTCATACTTAAGTAAGTTAAGGAGCTAAGTTTCATTCAGTGATATGTTTCATGTATCTCAGTGCCTTTCCATGACCAGTATCAGACCCTTTCTTTCCAGCAGTGCTGATTCTCCCTTTGCTTTTCACTTGTCTTCCTTCAGCGGGCTTCTATTTCAATCTATGTTTATCTTGTCGCCATGCAATTCTAATAAAGAATTTGTCTGATGACTGGAATCTCAAAGGAGCAGAGTATGAAAACTGGCAATAATTTTGTTTCAAATAGGGGAAAAAAAAAAGGCTCCCTGTTGCTTGTGAACCTGTATTCTTACACAAAGTAGCTGCTGGTCACCCTTTTTCATGTTCACTGGCTGATCTGACTAACAATAAGTGAGGCTTTGCAATAATGAATTCATTAGCATTCTCCTGGAGAAACTGGCTGCCCATGGCTTGGTTGAGTGTATGTTTTGCTGGGTAAAACTGGCTGGATGGCTGGGGCCAGGGAGTGGTGGTGAATGAAGTTAAATCCAGTTGGCCGCCGGTCACAAGTACTTAAAGATTACTCTGTTTTTACTGCAGCTGGTTTTATTTTGTTGAAGTTGTCCCTACATTTCCCTGTATTACTTTGATTAGATACCATGTTTTTGCTTTTGGAGGGGAATAGAAGTTGTTATACCTAATGGACATAAATTCCTTATTGGTTATAACTGAGCTCATGCGCACTCCCGAGGAAGCAGGATCAACACCAAAGACATTCTTTGTGTTCAGTGCGGTAAGAACTGTGATGCTGTTGGCATTAAAGCTGGTACAATTGTGAGCCCTTTTTGTGCAAAGTGTAAGCCTGGATGCTGTCAAGAGGACACTTCTGTGCTGAGGGAGTGCTTGATTTGCTATTCAGAAATTATGGTGAGGCAATGTGGTGCTAAACAAATCAAGTTACTGCCCCAGAGTTGCAATTTGTGTGGTACTAGAACTAGACTAATTAGCAGATGTCAGCTCAGGATTTTGTTTTGATTCTCATTTATTAGTAGTACTTATCCCTAGAAAGGAATAAATGTAATTGATATCTGCCAACCACATTAATTTTTATTAAAATTATCTTAATGAAGTATCTTGAGCTTTGTGAAGAAAGAGTTTGTATTTCCACATAAGATGTAAATACTTTGAGTCGTCCTTGCAATGAGGAATAGAAGGGTGGAGTATTCCTTCATCTAAATAGCAGTAGATGACAAATCAAACCAATGACAAGCACATGAACCTATCATCATTTATTTGTAATAAGTCTCTGCTTGTGCTTTCATTTTCTGCTGTGGTTTCTCTTGAAAATTTGCAAGCAAGGTTTTTGCTACCACACAAGAATTGGGTCCACCTACAGAAACAGCTCAGACACCAGTTAGTGTTTACAGTCATCTTCTTCGAGTAATCTCTTGGAGGCTTCAGACTCCGATTACCATCTCGTGAACTTACAAATGGGTAAATGTAATATTTTCTTTATTATTTTGAATATATTGAATTAAATTGGTCAGTTAATACCAGCTTTACTGCTCAAACTGAAGTAGTTTGAAATACATGCTGCAGTCCACCCATTTTCTTTTTTTACAAAATGTCTGATGGAATAGCGGATTGGAAATTGTGTTGTAGATTCTGTACAGAAGCAGTAATACACAGTGCTTTTAAAGCCTACAGTTATATATAGCTATTATATATTGTTCTGCTCACTGTATGACTTCATTTGAAAAAACAAACAAACAATACAACCCAATCCCAAAACCCTTACCAAACCAATGCGACAGTGTTTAAGATAGATATAATTTCGGAGCAGCAAATTACTTTGAAATTCTGAGACTAAGAAGTGCAGCATTGAATGGCATAGGCAAAAACCCATCAAGATAGGTGGGGCAGACACTAGCAGACTAATTTTCTATTGTATTGGTGTAATGTGAGAAACATAAAACAATGCTGGTGCTACTTTATTAAACTTAAAAAGTAGTCAGATTTACCTGCAAGTCTTCCTCTCACAGAAGTGTATATGCTACTTGGGAAAGGCATACTGACTTGTTTTCTTTATCAATACAGTGTACAGATGAGCTGCTGATTTCTGTGACATTACAATTTAAGACTACAGACTCATTTCATGTTCTACTTAAGAAAGGTGTATGTATCACAAATCCATGACAAGTCTGTGATAAAGTCCAATGTTTATTTTTCAGCTTTTTGCTAGAGGGAAAAAAATCGAGAAGTAGTGAAGTTAGGGGCCAGGCTCACCTACTGCTTGCAAAAAAGTAGTTAGCACATTAAAAAGCTAATATTTTATTAATTGGCTCCCTAAAAAGTAGTTGCCCTTAAGGTATCGATGAGGCAGCACTTGAAGTAAGTTCCTGACATCTTAAAGATGTTTCTTTCATTTGATCTCTGTTTAAGCTTGCAGAACAAGAAAGCCAAATGAATTTTTAGAGCCTGAAGTTTCTTTATGGAAACCCATGTTACAGAATAAAGCAAAATACGTTAATTCATATAGAACTGTAATGTTTTTATTCATACAGATTTTAGCCTTAAACTGGGTTTAGTATTTTACTTTTGACCCATTTTTGCAAATAGATTGCAACACTGTTCATTAAAAGCATTTTGTCAGTAGAAAACATCATATGGCAGAGGGAACTGAAGGTGAATCAAACCATATGGCTTCCTTTTTATTTCACATGGGAATACTGGTGTGCATAAAAGCTGTATGCCAGAAACATCAGTGAATTGTGATTTGATGAAAGTGAATCTGTTAGGAGCTAATTTGCACAAAAAAACATTCTAGTGAAGCTGCTATAATCAATCCTTAACACAGAATAAAAATGTGATCTTTATAGGACTTTGTATCTCAAATTCTTGACAGGAACATTCAGTTTAGTAGTTGACGAGGCAGTTAAATCTGTTCACTGTAAACGTAGGAAGAGGGCTTGTCCTGGTAAGGTTTTATTGTTTTCACAGGCAATTAGAAACCAAATAAATTGATTACTTAGAAATTGTTTCTATCCCTCTAATAATGTTATCTTCAGGCTGGCATCACAGTGGTTTGTTTTTCTTCATACATGGCTGACAAAATCTCTTAACACATGGAAAAAGAAACTTAAGAGAATAACATTTTCCCAGCATACCTAATTTGTTGTATCAGTACTCTAATCTTTCATGACAATAGTAGATGCTGATATGTTATATGTTGGATTATGGGCCAGTCTTGGCAGCACCTGGAGCAAATATATAGATGTATGTTGTGTGATTTAGCAAATTAATTGAATAACTATGTAAGTTCTCCCCTGGTTTCTGTGTGATGGTGTCTTTGGTGATGATCTCTTTAGTTTGGAGCACATGTTTGAAGAGTTCTGCTGATTCAGCAGAAGTGCTGAAGCGTGAGCTGTGCTGACATTACCAGGCTTGGTAAGGTAGCGTGTAATTGCAAATAAGACCTTCGCGGCCTGCCTCCACTCTGGGAAAACAGCTGCCTCCAAAACTTGGCTCTTGGTCCTGACTGAGATGTGGTTCTCCATCATTCTCCATCCAACTTCTTAAATCTTAGTTGTCTACCTTTTAGTTTCCATAAGGCTTAGATACTCTGTTTTGGGGTAGAAACTTTAACATGGTTTCTGTGGAGTTAGTAATCTCTGGAACTGTCTGCCAGCTGCTTATAGCCGCCTTATTGTCCTGAACTATATGTACAAATAGAAATGTTTGGAGAATGGCCCAGAATTGAATAGAGAAAAGGGAAGTACAAATTGAGAATTCACCCAGTGCTTAATGGAATGAAGCCACAGATCATACTATTTTCCTAAACTATCAACCTTATGAGGAAATAAAAGGCTATTTCTAGGGAGTATTTTAAATTCCATGATGAAATAAGTGTTAGTTTGTCTGAATCCTCACCTTGAATCCTCAATTTCCATATACAGTATCCTTACATCTATGTGTTATCTCATTTTGTAATTTTATGACAATGAATCACTATATCTAACAAATAAGTGGCAGGTCCTTCCTGCTCTCTCAGCTTCTCTCTATGGTTTGGTTTTCCTCTTCTGAACTCCTTTTTTGTGTTGCAGTACTTCCATTTAATGCATTATTACAAAATCTGATACTACTTTATTCTAATTAAGAGGAAGCTGATGACCTTTCTTCTAAAGACACCAAATACTGTTTGTTTCAGACAGCTTAGCACTTAGTCCCACTTTACAGTAGAATGTGTCCTCTAAGGCATTGTAAGCAATGGTGAAGCACAAAGCAATTTGTTTTGCATAAGTAGCTCTTATGACTAATTGTTTGTACTACAAGAGAGTCTAGGGAGCCCAGGAATAGACTAGGACATTGTGTGAACCCGAAGCTGAATCACCACTGAAAGTAAGTGAATTTGGGTTGATAATGAAGAAACAAAGTTCTGAAGATCCAACAAATAGAGTGGGTGGTAGCAGACTTTGTAACATGTCTTTATCATATTTGACTTTATCATATTTTGTGTTTATTCTTGATGGGTCACTGCAACCTCTTTTCATTCCAAAGTTGTGTTAAATTTGCGAAGCGTCTGGGGTTAGATCATGAGATTGCTAAATCGTGGCTTGTGTAAAAACAAAAAATAGCTTCTCCCAAAATACCATCCACACACTTCTGATATTACAGTGATAGAATCATAGAAGTGAGATTAGAAGGAAAAATATACTTTGTTTTCAATAATATTTTGACTTCTTAATCTGGCTTTTCTTAGGAAGATGCAGAGAAGATTAATGTGAAGGCTTTTCATGTCAAGAAGCAAACTTCAGAGTCTCTTTAAATGAGTCGAGGTGGGACTAATTTTGCCAGTTTTGCTACTAACTGGAAGATAGTTCTTCTTCCAGGAAGATAGTTCTTCTCCAAAGAACTTATAGTCTAAATGTAATTGAATAAACACTACAGGTGGTAGGCAGATGCAGTGGACCTTGAGAAAACCATTTCTTTGCTTCAGTGATGACAGAACTTAATATTTCTGACATTTCTGATTCCTTGGCTCCTGAATATGATACAAAGAAGTAGGTGACCTGCAGTATGTTTTGTTACAGTTTATAAAATACAAGTTTAGACCCAAGTTCCATGATGTATAACCTGGACTTCAAATTTTGACTGCATTTAGACAGTCATTGGACACTAAGCTGTCTGTACAGACTGAAGCCTGTTCTAGAATTTTTAGGCAGTGAGGCCTAAATATCTAGGAATAGCATTGACAGTCATAATGTGTGGCAAACCAGAAAATGGCTTTTTATGTAAAAATAGATAAAGATAGAGACTGGATCTTGGAGTACTCACTAATTTCAGGATCTCCTGTCCTTGCTTGCTGGGTGTAGCTGTATTTGTCTAGTAAAATGTGTGGAAGTGTACATTGGATTGCATATTTGGGGTGGTGGGGAAAAGAGGGATGGTGGTCTGTGTGATGAAGCCTGTGTGCCTCAGTATTTTCCCAAGTCTGGCTTGAAATCTCTTGCAAAGAAACAACTTCATAAGTAAAATTTTTACATTCAGGATTCATGTCTACATAGTAGCTGCAATCTCTCTTTGCCGTGAAGAGGTATTTTGCTATGCTGCTGGTACTACTGTCAGGTCTACTTGTGACTACACTACTAGCTTCAGCACAACTTTTCATTGGAAAGTTTCTCCTATATGAATACTTCTAATGAATTCTTATGTGTTATGTTTAATATACCTTTATTCTTATGAATATCAATAACCATACACTAAATTCCTCATCTTGTCACAGTATTTTAATTAGCTTTACTTCTAGGATTAAACAGCTGCTACCCAACCACCAGAGGGTAAAGCTGTCTCTTACTGAACCAGATCATGTACCAGCACTTTCCTCATCCTTCTTTTATACTGTCTCAAATCACTTCTAGCACCAAACACAGTGTGTCTGGGCAAGATAACCTCACTGGTATGCCAACATGACGTTACTCAGTAAAGTAAATGAAGAATGTCTTTTGCTGTCAGAAGGCATCATTCTGAAATACCAGGTTATAGACACCTCTCTCTTGTTCTGGCAGCAAAACTGGTAATTTCCAGATTTACTCACTTGTTATCCTTAATAGCTGTCTCAAAGACCATACTGAGCTTTGTAATGAATGCACAACCCATATACCCACAATGAATGCTAGCCATCAAACTAGAGCAAAATTGGAATAATTCTGTACAGAAAGAGGATTCAGCTGACCAAAGATCCACCTGATTTGTAGGAAACTGGGTCAAAGGGTATGAAATAATGTATCATGTTCCTTTTTACTGCAACTGTTCAGATAGGGAGCTTGTAGTTGGGGTTTTTTTTTTTTTTGTTAGTTTTTTAAAGAAAAAAAAACAGTGAAATACTGTCTATAGCCTTAAAATGAATTATTTGTGGGTGTTTGTATACATATGTATACATATGTATCTGTATAATGGAAATACATTTTTAAAAGTCTACTTTGTTCCAAACGTTTTGAGTTACATTATGGGGTGGTGGAGAAGAAGACAGAGATAGAAGATTCTAGTCTTCAGAGTTATTAGTGTGACAAAATCCATAAATACCATATACCTTGGAAATACATAACAAAACTATAAAGCATTTATGGAATTCATGACTCTGAAAATTGTAACTGCTGGTATTTAATATAAAAGTGTTGTAACTCTTTACAGAAGTTGACATTTTTATTGCAAGAGTGTCTGTAACCGTTGTTTTGCACACAAAAGAAAGCCGCATGCTTGAAGAAAGCATAAGGCTTCAATATTGTCATGAATGAAGATGATGTGAGACATTATTTTTTATCTTACATACTATACGCTCTGTGAGTTATGAAATAGTTTAAATCTAGTTCATTTTAAACTCAAAGTATGAAATGTTCATATTATCATAGCCTTGTCCATAATCTATGGCAAACTTCTGGAGTCATTAGACCTAATAATGTAGGATAATCTAGAAGGTGACAGCGGACTGTAAATATTCATTCTGTGGATTATCACTTATCTCTATGACAACAAAGTTAACACAGCATACAGTGCATGAAGAAACTAGGGCACAGTATGAGTTAAAGAGGTTAGAGCACAGTAATGATTTGAAAAGCTCTCTACAGCTGTTTACTCCCGTGCCATTGCTGTAACAAGCAGATAGTCTGAAAGGAATGCCTTTGACCTGTTTGATGGAATTGCTCCTGGACAACACTATTTGCTCTGGTTTGGGTTTTATTTGAGTTTAGATACTTGCAAGGACTGTTTGGTAAAATCCTGGAAGGCATGACTACTACCCTTTTGCAGACATGACCAAATTACTCGCGTTGCTGTGCGTTCTCAGGCTGACTGGTGCATTAAATACACTGTTCAGGTGATAGAAGCAGATACCTGTCTCGCATCTATTAGAGATTTCTGAAGTACTTATCATGATGATAAATACTTCTTCTTCCAGTTTTCAGTGTAAATTAGAGCAAGTTAAAACTTTAGAGTGTAGTGTCCATTCTTTTCAGCATATTTTCTTTGCTCCCATATAATACAGAATTTTCTTGTTGCTCTTCAGTCACTTCCTAACACTCGAGTTTTTCTCTTATGTGACAGATGAAAGATTTTTTTCTTTTTATAACCCCAATATTTGTCCATTAACTCTCTTTAGAATACCACATCTTCCCCCAAAGGAAGGGAATGGATGTCAGTGTTCAGCAAGCTTATTTCACTGGATCTGCAGATCTATTTGAATCCATTGGTTGCTATCCCCACCCTGGGCCTGGAACTCAAACTCAAACCCTTGCAGACAGCTGATTTCCCTACCCCCCTCTCCCCCCCCTTTGGCTATTTTTTACTTCAGAACACAGGCTAAGAAAGAAATAAAAGCTTGTAATCTCTTGCTGAAAAATAAAATACAAGCATTTTAATACCTAGGGGAGAGTGTCATGGAAATGGTAAGAAATACTCAAAGGAGGAGTCATCTAGGCATACTAAAGTTAATAATAAAAAAGAAAACAAAACCAATAATGTGACCAGGTGAGTAAACTTATTCTGAAGCGATTCTTTAAAGTTGAGCTTTTTCAGAGTCGTCAAGTAACACTTGTCAAGAGAAAAATGCTGTTGATACACATCATTAAGTGATTTTTTCTCTAGGTTATTTCCTTCTACCTTGCACTGTGGACTGTTTCTTAAAAATACTTGTTTGTCTCTACTTATCTCTTACTGTTTTTATCAGTAGAAAATGAACTGATCCATCAAAAAAATCCTTTAATTCAATTAATTACTGCACATCCATATGTAAATATTTCATATGTAACAGAGCAGAGATGTAATCTTGGGTCACTACAGTGGCTAATTGCTTCTAAACTGGCAAAGGGCACAATCCTCCAACCTGTTCCCCATGGAAATTAGGTTTTTATGTGAATCCTATTCCACCCATGTGGAAAAAATTTCAGGAGGAGGAGTCAAGATTCAACTATGGGATCCCTTGCCCAAGCTCAAGTGAGATTGATTATGTGCAGTTTGTCAGGTTGCTGCTGCTCAAGGTAGAGCATGTTAAATAGCCTAACCTGAAGAGTGTTTTTTATTTGGAATAAGCCAGTGCTGAGCTAAGTGTGAAGGACTGAGTTACGCAGCAAAATATTTTATACTACTAGGTAAAAAAATCATCATCCCTTTTTGTGGAATGGATAAGGAATAGAAAAAGGTGGAGAAGGAATAGTTTTGGTAATGTCAAAGGCAGCAAAATTTGAAATACAGTTAAGACACTAGCAATTCAGTTTCAATATCCCATGGTATGCCCCGAACCTTTTCCAACACCACCTTCTTCCCTCGCTTCTTAGCTTATCTTGTTTCTTTGCTTCGCTTTGTAGGATTTCTAGTCTTGTAATTTATTCTGGTTTAGCACAATGCCTAGTACCATAAATCCCTCACCATGGATAAGATCACAGTGTACCACTTCATTTTGGTTTGGCACAGGGTAAATAGTGGTTATATGCTGAACAATACCAGTATGTGCCAGATGAGTAGGAATAGACTATTGCAAAGTGATGTTCCATTAAGACCAATGGACTTGCCAAGTGTTCTTTGTCAGGCTTAACAAGGACGTTCAAGTCCTTCTGCCTCATTAAGAAAATACTGCAGACAGTGAAGGTAACTGGTAAAGGCAGAGCTGTATAGCCAGGAGCAAGTAAAGGCAAATAGATTACCTAAAGTTGTAATACAGGGACTGAGATACTACTTGAACATTCTGTGCACTTTATACTTAAAGAAACAGAGTTTGATGTTTAAGGAAAAAATTTTTTTTTTTTAATTGTTTTTTTCTATGAAGAGTAGCAAGAATAAGGTGGAAAAGTGCAAATGTTGACTCATCTATACATACATTGTGCTGCCTAGCATATATTCTGCCTAGCTTACCTCTTTTTTCCCTATAGCATTTTTCCAACCTAGTTGATTCTATAATTTCTATAGCACAGTAATAAGTGTTTGGTTTGCACATTTTTCTCCTCTCCTCCCATTATCTTAGAACTATTAAATGGTAACAAAAAATTTTAACAATGTAACGAATTAGAAAATTAGTAACATCTTTCAACCCTCTGTAACCTGTGTTTAGCTGCAGCCAAACCTTGAGGTGACAACTGGGTTATCTGCTTCCTAACTCCCATTTTGTCTCAGTTTTAGAAAGTATTCCTAGTGTTTTGAGTTGTCTCTGGTAGCTAATCTTTCAGTAGGAGACCTGCAGACAGAAGGAAGTACAGCATTGACCCAATTGGGGCATAGTCATAATGAGAAGAAAACTCAGATGTCGGCTTGTGGTGACAACAGGGGGAACTGATGGATGGCACAGAGGTGCACCTTGTATTCTTGAAGAAAATTATGTCCCTTTAGGTCTTGCCTTGTATTTCTAACCTTTCTGCTCCTTTCTGTTACCTGTCTGCCTCTTGTTTCCTATACTGGCAGCACAACAATAAGGGTGTTGTTAACAATAATGTACATCTACAGGGTTTTGTGAGTTTGAGGGTACAACAGATCCGGTAATCTGTTTTCTTTCCTTGCAAGATTCAAATCTAAGTTTTGCAGAAGAAAGACAAAATGGAGGAGATCCAAAGCATGAGACACCAAAAAATACATAGTCAGATACAATCAAGTACACTAGAATAGCAAATGCAAAATGTTTTGAATTCAGCGTTAACTTCACAACATTCTTGATGTAGGAGTTTCACTGATTCCATTACATATTTGGGGAAGAGTGTGGAGAGCAAAAAGCAAAGAAATCAGAATGATTTCTAATATGTTCTTTGACTAGTTTGAACTAAGATGCACAAACTTGCACCTGAGATATGTACTTTTTAAGCAAATCGATCATACCTATTGATGAATTCTCCAAGACTTTCACTATAATTTGATTCATACCAATGTAGCGTAACTTGATTTCTTGCCTGTGTAAAAAAGATCAATGTTAAGTCACTATTATGAAGATATATGCATGGATATGCTATAGTTTCTGCCTAATTAAATCTGGTGTGTCAACTCAAAATTTCAATTGGTGCAAAGTTTGTGCACAGACCAGTTGGAAAGTGCTGTATCTGCAGTGCCCTTTAGTTATGAGAATTTATCAGTCTCATCTAAACGATGAGACTTTAAGCCACACATCTGAGACATATCCTTAACATTGACAATGTCATTTCAGATGTCCTTAATGACGTTGTCTTTTTTTTTATTGTTGTTGTTTGCTGTTTCCTTACATTCCAGAAATGCCTCTGAGGCTTTTCAAAATAATACAGAACTCAGAAAGAAGTCTCACGCAATTCTGTGCCTGCTGCTTCACAGCTTTGTTATCTAAAGAAAAGCATTGCAAAAGAATAGGGTTTGCCTAAAGAAAATTAAAAAGTAGGTGAAGTTGCTTATCTAAAGTCCTAGTTCAGTGAGCCAGAGATGAAAGCTCTCCATTTCAAGGACATCTATCCATTTTTTTAAAGATAATTACTGTGATTATATGTGTGTGTGTACCTATATAGTGAATCATTTTCTGGGTAACAGGAAAAGATGGATTAGAAACAGCAGGAGTCCTAGCTCACTAGAACAAAAGTGAAGATAAAATGTGAGTAACTTTTTTACTCTCTCTGTATTCCTATGGTATCCTTGTTCAGGTGTGATTAAAGGATTTACAGCTTTGTGTCAAGTTCAATCACTTTCTTGAAGGGAAGCAAATGTAGCTAGCAGCTGCTTAGAAAGGATTATGTCTAGTTGTGTACCACTAAGGTAATGCAGATGACCCAGTTAAGGTACAGTGTAAATTGTTACTGTTTTTTTGGCATTTGTTGTTGTTGTTGGGTGGTTTTTTTGGGTATTGTTTTTTTTTTTACTTTCATTTACTTTCTTCTTGTCTAGCACATAGCAGGTGAACTTAAGCTGGCTAGAGACTAGCATGTGGGGAGACACTGATGTTCCCTGAAGCTCCTAACTTAGACCTGGATTTGTTTGATTTCTGGACATAGTTTTGTGTCACTGCCATCATAACTTGTCATTGTACTTTTATCATGGAACTGACTATTTTTTAGCCTAGAATTTCTCACAGTACTGAATCAGTTTGATGTTTCTCTGGCAAGCTGTCCCAGTGGAGTATTTCCCTTACACCTTCTGTGTTGCATTTGAAGAAGAACATCTCACAAGCACTTGAGCAGGGAGGTGTACTGAGACTCTAGGGTTTAAACGCTCAGATGTCATGTAAGTTTGGTTGGTAGAGACCTATAGGCAGTTAGAAGCATTAAGAGGACAAGATAAATTGAATTCTTAGAGCAGAGGAGAACCTAGACAGAAACATCTAGGGCTGACAATTTGCTTTTTGAACTGAGAAGAATACATGAGGACGGAGAGAAGGTGAAATTGATTTGGAAAATAGGGTCTTTGGATGAAATGGTGGAGGATGCTTAAGAAGGAAAACAACATTCAATTAGGGTGGGTTTTTGTTTTTTTTTTTTTTTACTTACGTAGTAAAAAATACGAAGTAAGAATAAAAAATAGTAGTAGGTGAGAATTGAAAGTCAATTGTAAGAATTGTGTTTCCAGAAAAAGGTATTATTTTTGTATCCTTAATTTGTTTGTAGATACTAAATCATGTATTATAGAACTGTGTATGTCGTACTTCAAGGCATTGGGACTCTGAGGCACAGTAAGTGAATGTGTTTGAAAGCCCTCTATCTGTCCACATTTGCCCAAAACCTCTGGAAATATTACTGCAGTTGCTATTCCTATTCTTCTAAAGGATCAATGTGGATCTTCATTTATTTGATCAATGATGTAGAGGTGAACGTACAAGGGTATTTCATTTTTAGCAAAATACACTGCTGCTGCAGTTGAAGCATAAGAAAGGTATCCTTTAAGGCATATGCAATAAGTATATGCCTTAACATTGTATTTTTGTATCAAAATCTTAATATAGTCTCCTGTATGTGTTTTATAGATGTTTTCTGGGAGTCGTTAAAAGCTTAATGCATTTCCATCCCTTTCTCTATTGGAAAACAAAAGTGCAATACAAAAGTAAGGACTTTGGAGTTCCTTATTTTTGTATATGTGCCTTTGTTTCCATTATCTGTCTGAAACAACAAATTAGCACGTTATTTTGTCCAACGCAGATGTTGCAGTACAGGTATCCTGCCTGTTCATAAGAAGGTAGAAGATCCCTGCAGTTAGACCTCACCTATATTTTATTCCAGTCTGTTGTTCAAATAGATAGAACAGTTCAATTGAAAGGAAGGTATATGATCATGTAGTCCAACTGCCTGACCATTCCCCTCTTCCTTCTCCAAGTCAATAATTACACTTTCCACAGCTACTGTACTCCAAAGGAGCAACAAGAAATTGATTCAAAAAATTCCATTTAATGGAAGTTAGATACATGACTATATAGACTCTTCAGAATTGATTTGCTCCCATGGTTGCTGTTCCCAAAACCATGAGAGGAAAATGTCCACATAGACTAAGCACCGTATGGATGTGCAACCTTGGCCAGTCCAGGGGAATTCATAATCTAAGCAAGAAATAAAGGGGAGAAATGTGTATTACTTAATGAATACAAATGAAAAAGCTCTATTTAAGAGCTGCCATAGCCTTGAGGACTTTGATGTTGAAGGAATACATGGTTTACTTGGTATCCTGAAAGAAGCCAGTTGTTATGGTGGTTTTATTCCTTATGTCAGTGGCTTCTGGGTCTGATTGAAGTGTTTTCTCTATGCTACAAATCTCTTTCAAAATGGCTAAACCAGAGATTACTTACACTTGAATTTTCATAGAAGAACAATAAACCGTCTAACCCTTCCTGCCCAGAGTGCAGAAAAGTAAAGCCCTGCTAAGATCATCCCTTGATAAGCATCAGCTCTAGTTCTAGTTATTAAGATGAATCTTTTCAGACAAGATGTTTGTAGGATTTTTTTTTTGTTGTTCTGGTAAAGCTCTGTAGTGTTCTAGACAGCTTCAAAAAATTATCATCCTGCAGCCCTAGTTTGCCAGGGAAATACCTGGTGCTTGCAGGTGACAGCAGCATAGTACAGTGTGGAGTATTGCACATTTCTCCTTTGCTTTTCAAGCTAAGCTATCTTGCATCTGGAGCTCACCTGCTTCTCAGTCCAGCACCTGTGTGCTCTCTTCTCCTGGCTTACCCTCCTCACTAGTCTATTTTCCTCACGTGTAAAGCAAGGAAATGTTTCTAAAGCTGGATGCAGGACTGCCATGCACTTCTGAAGCTGAGCCTACAGCAGTCTATAGGACAGTGACTTGTGCAAAGCCAGACACAAGGCAGTGATCTGTGTATTGGATCACTGGACTTACTTTTATGTTCAGTCCTTTTCTCTAACAGCAGTATTTGCTAGTTTAAGGAGAGGCACACAGCTGCATTTAAAATCATCTAGTACAATTGGAGCTTTGATATGAAAAGAATTATTACAGTCGTCATAAATGTGTAACTTTTCAGGGCAGGCTGAGGGGAGGAGGTGTTTTTTAGCAGTGAGAAGTCGGCAGTAGGATTAAAATTAATTTATTTGAGTAATATCTTATTTGTGAGTGCAAGATCTCCTGCTCCTTTCTTGACTGTATCACTTGGGAGCGTGGGAACTGCCATATTGCATCAAACCAGTCATTTGTCTACTGCAGAGTGCCCTTGCCAGCAGTGACCGACATAAAATGCTTCAGAAGAAGGTGAGGGAAACCTGTAAGGAGGCCATAGAGAGAAACACTGATCCTGAGGAAACGAGTTCTAAATTGCTGAAATGGATTGAAATAAAGCCAAAAAGCCGTCATTGGTTTGTGACAGCATTTTAAGTTTTCCCTTTTGAAAATTTGTATCATGTCATCAAGACAAAAAGAAACTGCTTAAGTAAGAAGGTAAGGGGGGCAGGAAATGTGTCCAGCTGCATTAAAATGTGCATCTAATGCAGTATAGGAAGAAACTATTTTTCTTGTTTATCATAATAAGAAAATGTATGTACTGCTGCGTCTGCCTTCTGATCTACACTCTCTTTCCAGCTGACTTTCTCTGAAGTTGGCAAATGGGTGTGTGCTTCAGGGTTCTTTAAGGATAGACTTAGATTCTGCTTCCCCTACGCTTCCAAAGGGAATGCTTGATAATCTGCCCATATCAAGGGCAAATCTAGGGGCTGTATATAGCCATAAATACTAAACACATGTTGTGATGCAGAGCTAGCAGCGTAGGTCAGAAGTTTTCAGTTAGCAGCGCTATACTATGTATTGGAAGTTCATGATGACAGATACTTAGATTTGAAGAAAAATATTTTTCTTACAGTTTTTTTTTTCCCTTCCCTCTACTCTGAACCTTTATTAGCAGATTGCCAAGTTTTTAGGATACCAAGCACGTAATTGATAAAAGATAATTATTATCTCTACACTGAGCCTAAACAACTAAACCAGAAATAATGTGGAAGATGGTGGGGGGGGGAGAAGTAGTTAATAAATCCCTATGGAAAGGAATAGGGTCTTTGGCTTGGGTAATTACAGTGAATTTTGGTTCAAATTGAATAGCAGTAATACCTAGTAGTGAATATATTGGTTTTGATGGTAACACCTATACGTTATTGGGTTAAGATATGGAATCAGTTCTAGCTGTTACCGTGAGAACTAACCCAGTGTTGTGGTTTAAGCCTAGCTGGTAACTCCGAACCACGCAGCCGCTCGCTCACTCCCCCCCCACCGTCCTCCCCCCGCTCCTGGAGGGATGGGGAGGAGAACGGAAAGAATGTAACTCCCCCGGGTTGAGATAAGAACAGTCCGGTAACTAAGGTATAACACAAAATCACTACTGCTAC
>JANEMJ010053155.1:0-26611 GCA_024361745.1 Cacatua alba | reverse complement strand
TAATTTTGTTTTGCCGTTTTAATTTCTTGCTCCCCCCCCCCACCCCTTTTTTCCTTTTTCCAGCGGGCGCTGCTGACAGTCTCCCAAAACGTGGATTTTTCTCCCATTTTGAATGGGAACACCCGAGCTGGTTCCTCAGGCGGTGCGGGTAGGGGGAGGCCAGGGGCTGGGGGCTGCGGGGGTCCAACGTTCCTTGAAAGACTTTGCTAACATTTTCTTTTTCTAGCTGCAAGAAACTTTCCTTCTCCAGGATTTATAGCGCCTGTATGGGTTTATTCAAGCGGGGGGTGGTGCCGGGAGGGCGGCAAGCGCGGAGCTCAACAGATAAGATAGTTGGGAATAATTCACTTTCCGTTCTTTATCCCGAGGAGCCTTTTGCAAAGGCAGAAGTTGGCAGGACCGGGAGAAGGAGATTTTTGAAGCTACAGATGTTGCCTTTCCCTTTGTAAGGGGGCTGGTTACAGGGCAAGTTAAGATGCAGTCTCGTCCCTGAAAATCTTTATCCACGCTCCCCAGTCACAGCCAGCTCTTTGCTACCCAGTGAGATTAGCTCAGCCCCACTCTATGCTTATCTGCCGATCATTTGGCTATAAACGCATTAATTATATCTCATTGCTTACATGCCGCTTTGTAATGATATTTTATTGATTTAAATTGTCCCTGAGAGTGTGTAGTGAATTGGGGTAGCTTTATTTAAAGGTACAACAACATTTGCACGTACAGTGCTTTGCTTTCTCAGGCATCTGAAAAACCTCCAATTCACTACTGGGGGAAAATATAGGCTTTCTATTTTGTTGCCCTTTTTAATGTAATGAATACTAAAAATCATCTGGATTCCAGCACACAGATAAGTAAAGGGACCTGCAGCATCTCCCAGGCAATCAGCTGAATCTGGAACACCGGTTCCACAAATACCAGTTAACTTTGTATTTTATGGTTTATTAGAAAGGGAAAAAAAGCTGAGTTGTGTTACTTTTTACTCAAAGGTAAATAAGAGTAACTCAGAGAAGTCTGGAGGGAGGACTGGAAGGGATGAGAAGGCTACTAATGGAAAACCATTTCCTAGCAGCAGAGACTGGTAGAGATGTAGGAGATGGTGTGTAGGTTGTCAGCACATGGTTTGATTATGAATCGTGCCCTTTAGCCCAACAAAAATATTAGTGTGCCTATGTAGCAGCAGATCACAGAGTCAGAATCTGATCATTTTACTCCTTCTCTGATGCCAGTATTTCAGGGAAGAGTAGTAATATCTGTAAGAAGTTGCTTCCACCACATCAAAGCAAAGCAGTGGCTGTGAGGGAAGCACCGCTCTCTTCCCAGTCACACTACCACACACTGACACCTTCCAAGAGGTTTGGAATGACTCAGGCTGGTTCAAGCCAAACAAAAACCAGTTACATTTGGTTATCTGGAAATGTTACGGAGGCTCCTTATCACATTTTCAACATAGGAGGGAACTGACTAAGAATTGGTACAGAGTTTGGGGGCAGCAGCTTTAACTCAACTGGTTTTGTTAAAATTCAAGAATAATGCAAACAGAAATACGCCCTTACCGCAAAATAAACCCCACCCTAAGCCTCTGTCTAAAAGTAAAAGGTAAATGAGAACAGCCAAGGCCATGCTCCCTTATTCTGGATGACAGGAGCTGTAGTATTGTGAGGTCATTGCCTGACATCAAATTATTCTGCAAAAGTTTCCTAAATTGGACATTTTTTTCACAGTACCTGTTTTAATGCAGGGGACGTTGATGGTTATTTTTGTTCTCATTTCAGAGCCCACCATGAAGAGATTTCTGGTGCTTTGCGACTGCCTCTGGGCCTGGAGCCTCCTCCTGAATGCACTGACTGAAAGAAGGTGGGGAGATATTTTTTAATGCACTAACATATTTTTGGAACGTTTAACTTAATACAGCAGCATGAGACAAATACCGCATGGGCTGCACTACTACTACGTGTACTGGGGGAGGTTAATCCCTGTTCAAATCCCAGCTAAATATAACTAAAGGAAGTCTGAAAGAAAACTACAATATGTTTGCATAACATCTCTTTTTCAATATTGTGAAGAAAAAAAAGCAAAACCTTTCTGAAACAAATTGAAATACCTCTTAAACACCTGTGCAATCCTTTTTACTCTGATAATGATTGCTCAGAAATACAAGTTTCTTTAGAGGAAATAAAAAAGTGTACTCAAGTCTTTTTTTAATCTTATTTAAGTGCTATTTAGGAACTTTATTGTCCCTGCAAGAAGAGGCAAAACTTTTACTTGTTTGTTGGTCAGGATTGTGTCCTAGCTTAGTAGCTGTTCTTGCAAATCTCAAGTAGACCATCCTGGTGAAGGGAGACTGCTTGGATGAAGGAGAATCTGTAAGCTCAAACCCCGTAACAGTTTGTGTTTGAAAGACCATGCTGCACTGAATGTGTATGGAATATATGTTGAAATCATAATCTAAAACCAGCATCAGTATTAAGAACAATTTGTAATCATACAACACCTCATCTAACAACTAGTAAGTTAGCTAAGGATTATCAAGGAGTTTAGAGTACACTTGAAGTACTCTCTGCAATTCAGAATTCAGTAAAGATGTTTAAGAAGATGCACAGATGTATTTCTGTATTTTAAAAATATTAAAGTCCAGTCAGTAATGTTACCTAATGACCAAAAAGCACTAGAAATTTCATATTGTCAACAGCGATCCCAAAAAGGTGTATTTGTGCCTTGACCTCCATAGTGTCTCCTTATGCATTTGCAGCTCTAGATAAACTTACCTTCTGGCTAGCTTGAAGATTTTAGATAGAGTGGGGTGGGCAAAGGTTCATCTGTACAAGCATTTCCTCTATAAATAAAAGAATAAAATCAGGTGATTCATGTAACAATTGCTGCATTGAATAAACATGGCATTTTAGAAGCAATACCTTTATTTTGATAATATATTAAGAAAGGTGAGATTCAAAGTATTCATAAAGTATTTCATCTGGCCTAGCTAGAGAATTTTGTGGAAACATGTTTATTACATAGATATGTGTACATATACATGTGTAAATGTATTTATTACATATTTAAGGTATGCATGTGCATTTTTAAAGTGAGAATTAAACTGCATTGGACTAGTGTTTAAAAATTATATGGCGTGTCACTACTATAATGACCTGTAGATGGAGTTAGTGCACAGGTTTTTATTATACTGTGGTTTAATATGAAAACTCCATCGCTTACAGTCACCTTTCTATCAAAATGTACACACCTTACATGAAATATATCTGGTTTTAAAACCATTGTGTCATAGTAACTTCCCTTGCCTATTCTTCTGGAGTGCTGTTAATCCTTTAAGATAAAAAGGAATGATGAATTAGAAGTGTCTGTGATACAGAAAGACGCAGCCTTCCCATATCATTCTTATTGTCATAAAAAGCAGCACTAGGACTATTTTAATATGTGTTTTGAATGAAAAATCACAATTCCTCTGGAGTTACAGTACACTTTGTATGTACACAAATGTCCAGATTCTTCCTGTTGTGACCATATGTCAGTTAAAGCCAGCCCTAAGGGTGCTTTTTACTTCTGACAAAATGGTGGGAAGAACAGGTAAGGGTACTGATAAATGTGACACCCAGAATGGAAGCGGTACATTTTGCTGCATGCTTGCCGAGTGCGCTGCCACCAGTCCATCTTTCTGACACCTTTTCTGCAAACATGCTCATTTATTTACCACTACAATTTCTGAAGTGTTTTTATATCCTTTTGCCACCTTATTTCTGATGACCTTCTACTATCCTTGAGATATGTATGTGCAGCAGCTTGTTTACTGACGAGTGTTACTGTAAGATTTAATCCAGTGAAAAGACCTGTGTTGCAGTTCTACATCAGGCGTATGAGAAATGATACTTTGAAAGATAATGCTCACTGGAGACAGCAAGAGAACTTGTTATTTGGTAACATATAGGAAGCATAAAAGAAATGTTAATGGCTGTGACTTAAAATTCAACTTTAGGTATAAAAAATCAATATAAATCAACCCTTCTAAAAGCAAAATTATATGGCTGGAAGAGATTAGTAGTATTTTTTTAAAACTGTTACAGATTTTGTCTCTTCATTAGAAACAGTGATCTATATGCATTAAAAACCCTGAATATTGTTCTTTACAAAGTCACACCCTACTGAAATAAAATAAAAGTCAGTAAAAGTTGTAGGAGTGTCTGTTCTGAAACTCGGTTAAATTTGTAGTGTTACGTATTCAAACCTGTATTGCAAAATAGCTTGGAAGCATTTCCAAAGCACCTATATTCAGCATATCTTTCTTCCTTCTCTGTGTATTAAATACAAGTGGATCAGACATGTGATATATAAACGATGTTTGATGCGGCTTAACAGAAAATAATTTTGTAGGTATTTCAATAGAACGAGATCATTTTGTGTAACAGTATATTCCTCATAAGACGGTCTTTGCTGGTTAGAGCAGGAGCAACTGGCAGAGCACTGAGAGTCGCAGATTGCCGTAGCTGTATGGATAATGAGCCGCCCAATGGAAGGATCACTTCTGTGACTAGACCCGATCTTAACAAAAGGTTTTGGCACTGTACTGGTTATCCAGTTCAGTAGCAACATGTGAGACAAAATGATGTTTTGGAAAGCAGCGTTTTTGCTTTTGGTCATGATGACTACACAAGTTTATAATGGAAGTCTTCCCAGCAATGAACGAAAAAACGATACTGGGTTTGACTTTAAGACAACTGTAATCTATGATTACGAGAATCATCTATGACAGGTAAAGGTCTCAGATTTAAGAAAAAGGTTGATTCTGATGTCATCTACAGCAGACAGAAACCACTAAGCCCAAGGATTCCATTCCATTTGTATTGATGGAAATAAGATTTTGGTAGCTGAGCTCAAAGAACTTAATTTGATCCTTGTTCAAGCAAAATTTCAGGACCATTGGCTGTGTTAGAGATACACATTAGGGATCTGTAAGTGAAGCTTGATAGACATAAGAGATTTCCACATCAACAGATGGTTTTGTTACACATTTGTAAGGAAAAGTTGGAGGTATTCCTCCAAATCTAACTGCTAAAGGAAAATAGGAAATAAAATAAAGCAAAATTATATATTGAAAATGAACACTCACTTGACCGACTTCTATATTCATAAGGTAGACATCTCTGTATTTTTTTGTTTTATCTTTATTCTAGAGTTTATTTTCAGTACTTAAGTGTCAGTGTTCTAAATTACTGTATCTTTCTTTGTATGCAAACCCTTTATAACTATTATGAATTAAACACGTTATCTTTTGCTGACAAACGAGCCTTTTCCTGAGGAACACACAGAACATTATAACCATTAATGAATAATGAGATGAACACTGAGGAACTGACATTCCATTTGCTCACTGTATAGAGAGGCACCGATTTTCTAGGATTTTACAAAAAATGTACAATTTAAGAAGAAAATGTTTCAGTGAAAGAACCCTATGAAGTACTACAATATTGTTTTAGGGGGGAAATACTGTGAATGTAAACCACTATAAGCAAGATGAAACAGAATTTTTAATTGTTTTGTAAGCTTATTGGTGGATTACTGTTTTTCAGTCTTCATGGTTCTGTATTTCAGCTATGGACAAACCTCATCACAAGATGAACTTAAAGACAATACCACAGTATTTACCAGAATATTGGATCGTCTGCTGGATGGCTATGATAACCGCTTGAGACCAGGACTGGGAGGTGTGTTGTATTATAATTTTATATAAGGTTATGTGTTAGGTAAAACAATGCTATTTTCCCATTATATACTTGTTTCAATTCTGTTTCTATATACACATAAAATAATGCTGGCATGCAATATCCATCTTTTCAAAAATGCCATGCCTTCTCTGTCTTTCACATACTTGATTTTCTCACACTTATACCCAAAAGGAGAAAACGGTTCACAATTCAAGAAGACCTCTGAATATGTATTAAAATTGTGTGAAGAATAAAATATAACCTGTGACCTGACAAATAACAAGTTTATGAATCAGACCTAAACAGCACATCTATCTATGACTACCTTCATGAGAAGATTTGGTTTTAGAAGTGAAAGCATCAATCAGCCTTAGCCATAAAAGTCTCAGAGAAGTCTATAAGATTTTTTTTTTCTACTTAGGTATGTCAGGATTTGTTTCTCTAACATTTTGTCTTCACAGCTTGATAAAAATGTCTTTTTTCTTCTGCTCTTGGTGCTGAATCCATAAAAAGGTATAAAACCACATAGCAATTCCATCTTTTTAAAAACCTTGTTATGAAGGTATTGTCTTTATCAGCATCCCTATGTTCCCTCTGATTTGTTCTACTCTGACACAATCCCAAAACTAGGTCTTAAAAGCTTGTTGTTCACAGACGTGAAAGTTCTGAACATACAAGCACAAACCTGTCTTTCTGGTGCATGGAAAACTTGGATTTATTTCTTTCAGATTTTTTTTTTTTTTTATCTTTTCTTTTGGATTCTTCTGTTAAAATAAAACAGAGCAACCCACCCCACCAAGTATAGTTCAAACATATAATAGCTCTCAAAGGAATTGCATTATAAGAAGAATAGGGTATTACATTAGAATTTTTATACCATCTCCTGAGGATGAAATGGAAGATAATTAAGGGTAAGTTTATTCTATGGTTTGAGGCTATCACCTTGCAACAGTTCTTGATTTGTGAACCAACTTCTTCAATGGTTTGACTTCACTGACTTCAAGGAATGGCCAAAGATAAAATTCTGTTCATAAAATTAATGCATTTTAAAATGCGTTGGTCTAAATTTTTGTGTGCAATTTCAGATAGTACACAACAAAATAAGAATCACTTTTTACTTTTATCTACCAGTACTTTTGCCTGCTTACTTGTAAACCCTTGGACTAGTTTAGAAATAAATGCTCCTTAATCTTTGGTTAATGCAACTGTACAGTTCAGTCAGCTACTGTATCATAGTAAATAAACACAGCAGAGAAGGCAATAAATATGAAACTCTGCGAACTGTGTAGAGTCTGGTACATGTCTACAGGAAAAATTTGAGCATATGATGATTTCTTATTTGAGTTTTGTAGCTATCATGATTTGTTGAACTGTTACTAGAAAAGCAAACAAAGAGAGCTGCAGGGAAAGGATTTTCTCTCATTCTCTGGATTGCAGATTAGAGAACTAAGGACATCGGTACAGAGTCTTACGTATGTGTTTCTATCTATATTTCTGAAGCCAGACTGCAAGGGTGTACTGGGAGAACAGGTATGCATACTTCATGAAAGGATCATCCAGTCCAGCTAAAATTTAATCCTGAAAGCAAGATTGTTTAATATAACTGCTTCTATAGGAGGAACTGAGTCTCTTCACAAATTTTAATAGCCATTTGCACCACTATCAGTTAAAAGCAAAAATCAGTGGAGCAGGGGAAATATAGGATCGAGGGAAGGCAGTGCTGGAGTAATTTCTCTAACCAAAGGTTAGAGAAGTTTAAATAATCTTTGCATCCCTCCCTTTTTGAATTGTGTTGCATGTTCCTGCCTGTAGCCAAACCCCTTGAATATCACAATTTCCCTGTTGCTTAGTACATTATAGTTTCATGGTGCCAGTTCAACAGAGTAAATTTATCTGTTATACAAAATCCCACATCTGATCAAATTGTGGGCAGTAAATTAATGTTTAAAATAAAATATACTAAGAAGTAGCTTTAGTCTTTTAACTGTTAAATAATGTGTTATTTAAAAGGCATAAATTATATATTTCAGAAACTAGGGACAAACATCTAGGCCTATGTTTTCAATTCTGGTACCAATTTATAATTAAAGGGTTTGCTCAGGAATTTTGAAATTCACCTCTGCAAAACCTTCTTGCTGAGATATCTAAATATGAGCTAAGAACCTCAAGATGACTCAGTTTTGACACATTTGATTTAGACACTTGGTATAATGGGGAAATGTATTCTGAAATGTTTCATACGGAAAAATACCTAGTGAGAAATCTAAACCAATATATCAAATATAGCAATGTTTTTGGAGTTGGAAGTTCAACAGCCTTCAGTTATAGCATGATCTGTTGCTGGAAATGTTAAAATGAAATGGAAGAGTAGTGGTTTCATTTTTCTTCCCAACATCAGTGATGTCTTAAATATTTCAGTCAGAACATGATTTTTATCTACTCTAAAGAGAAAGTTAAGAAAGGCACAAATATAGTACCATGTTTAGATATATGGAATTAGATCTAATTCATTCCATATTAACTGTGACATGGCTATCAGAGAATTTAAGACATTAGAGACCCTCATACATATATGTTCTGTTAATGAATTTTACAGTTAGGCATCAGTACCACTGGTGTACCTACTGGTGTAATCTGTGTACCACTGATTACACCACAGCGCTCTTGCAGTTATCCAGAAATATCTATCCTATTCTACGTATTCATATGCCTTCATCAACAGCAGATGCAAGTACAACATTGATTGGTACAGTCACTTTCTTCTACAGTAAGGGGCATATTACAGAAAACTGTTTATCCCTGTAGGACCTCTCCTTCTTTAGTGCCGCTTTTCAAATATATACACCTATAGAAAACAGAATTCTATTCATGAAACAGAAAACAGAACCAATTTCTCTCTTTCCCACCTATGGAAGAAGAAGTAAATGACAGTTTCTTCTGTCAATTTATTTGTTTCTCTTCCCTTGTATTTATGCATGAAGAATTCAGTGACAAAATGGTATGTTTACAGAAAAATTGTATTGAACTGTGAAAGGGGTTTGATCTCGATATGGCTCTCCTTACTTACAAGAGTAATTTCCTCCTTTTTGAAATAAGTGCCATGATATTTCTCTATCCCAAGTTTGCAAACTTCTTATTAGTGTGGTGAACAGTTTCACTGTTTGAAATAAATATCCTGGTGAGGCAGATGAGGCACCACGAAGCCAGGAACAAGTTCCTGGAGAGATCTCATTACAAAGTTGGAGCTATAGTACATATTCATTGGAAAGCCAGGTTAAAAGGTGGAGCATTAAGATAATGAGAAGTTTAGAGGTGCTGAATTTTGAATCACTCTTTCAATATGCATGGAATCAGTGCTAGATTAATATTAAATCCTCCCTTTCCTTTTTTCAGATCTTCTTTTGGGGTATTACTTCAAAAGGAAAAATAAAACACACATGCTCCATTAAAGGTTATGGGAATAAAAATTATTATTATTCAGATGACTCGGTAAGGCTATATCTGAAATTAAGTGAGCAGCTCTGAGCATTTTGCTGTTAAACAGAGAAGTTATTTCTTATTAACAAGAATAAATAAATAAATAAATAAAGGAGTAGGTGACCCACAGTGAAAAGTTACAGTGATTGAATATGCTCATTATTTTTAAAATGGCATTGTAGCTAAAATTAATCTGATTTTTCTTTAAAAGAAACACACAGCACTATGTTACACATTGGTACATTTACACCTCCTATCCATAATTATTGATATAAATTATGTTATTTAGATGTTTGCCTCCTTCATATGTGGGCATAGTCACTTAGTCAGACATTGCCAGGAAATAGCATCTGTTATACCCATCCATAAACATGGACAAATAACTACATTTACAGTTATTTATGCCTGGAAAATACAACTTTAAAAATGAATGTAAAAATGTTCTGAATCATACTAGATGACACCTATTAACTCTATGAGAAGATAATAATTTACAAAAAGCAAGGAGGAGGAATTGGCAGAGAGTAAAATATTGAAGCTGAAAAAAGAGGAAAATCATGTTAGGCATTAAGGGAAAAAATGAATAGTGAAGTCATTTAGGTAATAGCATAATTTTCAGCGGGAAATATCTGGATCCTAGAACTAGAGGTGATAAAAAATACCCTGAATAATAAAGATGCTGTTCTCTTTTCAAAGACACAATCCTGAACAAAATAAAGGATCAGATTGTGCTGGGAAGGAGTTAAATAAGTAGGAAATTTCACCTCAGTGTTTGGTGACCTCTCCTAGTAAGCCACTATATTTAGAGTGTGAGTTTAAAAGACTTGAAAGGAAACAAAAAAATGGTGGAAAAAGTAAGTTCTTCAGATAAATGGCTATGCCATTGCCTTTTGTTGTGGGTTGTCTTCATGTCGGTAATAGGATGAGCCCTGGGATGCCACCATGGCAGATAGGGAGTGCTACAGTGGCGAGACACCAGGCTTGCACAGGGCACGTTAGTTGTACTGTTGCTGAGATTCATTAATACGAAATCAGGTGCAGCTACAGATTTTTTTTAAGACTATCACCTTTGCAGTGCACACATCCCCTCTCTAAAACTAAAGAATATCACGTAGTCTGTGACCTTTCAATTGTAAATGTGGTTTATCCCTTTGAGAGGGATTTTGTACGAGAAAGGTTGCTCAATACAGAACTAAGAGTGTGTTTCATGAGGCGAACGAGAACCTTTTAAAATGAAATTCTCTTTTATAGTTTGGACGAATGCCCATTAGATCACCCCAAGTAGATTATCAACATTACCCCAGTATTGAACAGAGTTATACTTGTTTTACGCTATCAGTAAAAGCTATTTGTTGACCTCTCCTATGTGATGTTTATCAAAATTGAGTGTGACTATCCTCAAGTGGAACATCAGTCCATCTCGGGCAATTCATCTCTTCCACAGAATGCTTATATTTATAGTGATGGAAAAGAAACCTGACAGTATTACATTAATTAAGTTTCAGAATTCAGTTTTATGAGAACATTATTTATAAATATATTATAAACTTATCTCTTGGTGATTGAGGTCCAAATGGAAATTGTTGGATTTCAACTCGTATATGGGCTAACTTAAAGTTTAAGGAAAATACAGGTTTTGTGTGCATGTATAATAAAAATTCAGTTAAACCTAAATGTTTTTCTACACTAAATTAAAAGAGAGGCCTGTACTGGACCTCCTACACATAATTCTGCAAGTAAAGAAGGACTAGATGCTACGCTGAACTCCGTAAAAACTGAAAGGGCTGATTTTAGTCTTTTTGCCACTCTGTAGACACCACGCTGATGTAAAGGCAACTGTAAAAAGCCATATAAGACCCTAGGAAAACTGATCTAATACGACAGTAGGGAGGTAGGAGGGATATGAACAGCTCTGAGCTGTTAATTGGCATGGGAAGAGCTACCATGACAGTGCACAGCTCTCGGTAAACCCTTGACTGCAGCACAGACTACAGCAGGTAATCGTAGGACAGCACACACTTCTCCCTTTTGGTTTCTACTTTTACAAAAGCAGCAGCACAAAATCCTTATGACTGTATTTGTTGTGGTTCTTAAATCAACATACGTCATAGGATGCAGCCAGGGTGATTAGTCTATGTGACTTTTTCAGTAGTAACAGAGTATGCTATACAGGCATCCAAATTCCTTTCCTTCAAAACTATAGGAAAAGTCTTTTCCATTTTAATAACTGTAGCACACACACCAAACATGCAGGAGGAACATGTGCGTTACCAAATAAGATGGAATTAATTTAAACCACCAAAATATGCAATTCAAATAAGCCTTATGCTCAAATACCAGCAGGTCTGAAAGGGAAACAGTTAATATATAGTTTCCTATGATTAATAGGCTTATTTCCTGCCGTTTAAATAAATCTGTATTTCTTATTTTTGTTCTCAATTTGTAATCCAATCACAATTCTAGCACTAATGAGCTCCCTGGGAGTTTAAATCAAAATATTTATTGTTATTAAAGTTGAGAGTTTAAGTTAGTCTAGCATCATTAGCAAAACAGTATTTGTAAACAGTAAAATTACAGTAGTTGACATTGACTGCTGTTTCCATAGCTATATGTGGATCAATTGCCTGAGGCCGTGTTCCAGAGTGCCTAGGTGTCGTAATCAGTTGCTATTTTACTGAACCCTATGGTTGCCTTATAGTAAAATTAGCAAGTCATTAATTTCCTTTTTTTTTTTACTGGAATTGTTACATGTTCTACAGATATCTCTATATTACTTAGTCCTGGTTCATGAGATAGATGTTTGTAATCAAGAGACAGGTTAGCATGTCTTTACAACCAGTGGATTTATCCTCAGCAGTGAGATCAGCTCCTGACCTGAGCTTGGTCTGTTCAATGATTTATAATTTTCTCTAGTTCTTAAGGATATTATGAAGGTTTTGACCATAGCTCAGGATCTCAGGTTCCTGAAAAAATGCAACCTGAGCATTTGAAGTATAGTTGAAGCCTTCCCATGCTAATCAAGCTGCACTGAACATGGTTAACCTTGATTCTAAATATAAATCCCAACTGTATGAGTAAACACATGTCCTGTACGCGGGTGACTCACAACTTTTGAAGCCCTTAACAAAGCACAGTTGAATCATCTAATTAGTAAAACAGTAAACATAAATCTCAAAACTTCCATATGGCTTTGGAGGGGCTAATCTTTTCCTGTGTGTTCATACACAATTTTTCATTGTTCCTGATAAAGAGGTACATATGAAAGAAAAAATAAATCATTTGGTGATGTGTACAGTGGCTTTATCTGCATTTGAAGAGACCTGGGATTAGATGCTCTGCAAAAGTATAATCGGTATGAAGAAAATACAATCTCTTGTGAGTTCACAATCTGCATTTTCTATTATTACTTATGACTTACATGCCACTTAAAATATCTTCTATGGTATACAGAAATGAAAGGCATCACTCATTTTTCCACTCCCTTGGAAATCTTCTGTCTTACTGCCAGTCTTTGGTTTCCATTTTGTGCTCTCAGAGTGATTGACCATATGTCTCCAAAAGCTAGAATTCATAATATGCCACTGATTCAGAGAGCATATTCTGTGTTTGTGCAAAGTAAACCAGTTAGTTATGTTATATTAAAGGCTCACTCAGAGCTGACACCCTCAAGTTTACACCATTAAAAGATGATGGATTGTGCCTGAGGATCTACTCTTTCTCTCTCCTAATCACACCAGTGCCTCCATTGAAAGGAGATGGAGAGACAGGCAGTCAGGATGAAAGATCTTTAAAAGAAGTAATTCGAGTTTCACTTTTCAAGATGTAAAATGCAGGTTTCATGATATTATTAGTTTCTCAGTCTAAAGAAAAGGTGATTCAGTAGTTGGAACTTACAAGGAATCCATTCAGCAATGTTTTACTGGACCTTGCGAAATCTCAATGTCCTTTTTCTGCCAGCTGTTTCAGACAAGATCATAGCCTCTTGGACTGTTGTTAAAGTGATAGGCTGAAGGAGAGAATACTTTTCTTCCAAGCCAAACAACTTCTGGACAGCCATATGCTTCTTCCAGTAACAGAAGGTTAAATTCTCACTATTAACTTCTTTAAGATCAGAGCCAATTAGCTGTCGAGATTACTTAAATTTCTCTAAAGCTTATAAACAATGCTAAGGTCACACATTAATTTCACTGGACAGCCAAGGAGGAAATTTCACCTATCCAATGCTTTTGTCAATAGTCACTGTAGTTTGTACACATCTCAGTCACAGATATAAAGAACGAAACCAATATTATCAGGCAATTCAGCCAAACTATAGTATTTTACTTTCTGTGATTATGTATAGCACATTGGAAACTTCATCCTTTAACTTTTTTAATGATTCCTGGAGATTACTTTGCTACCATCTAATTTTTGCGTTAACTTACTAACAGAATACAGCTCTCATTCGGTGCATTACTAGAACGGCAGTAGAATCAGATCTGATATTATATCCTGATTATTGTTGTCTCACAAAAGGAGATACTTTATTGTATAAATATCAAACAATTATATTAAACTGCTTACATATGTATATTTAGAATTTGTAGACTTTTTGAATGAAAGTGAAAAACCTGCATGCGCACTGTAGAACACTGATTCTCATTAGAACTTTTTCATCAGATACAGAAATGTATATTGTTACTGGCTGCTTAATCTTGATTCCTTATTTCACTTCTGTCAGAAGTGTCTTATTAGCTGAAACAAATCATATTTTAGCAGTCCAAAGCCTTTTGAAATCAGAAGGTTGTATTATACTAGGTTTTAAATTTAGTTATTTTAAAATATTTAGATAGCATCATACAGATAGCTACATAGATGCATTTCTTAATCTTATGAAAATTTTTGCTTGCTGCATGGCTTTTGCTTAGTACACCTGTACTCCTCTGTGAGACTTTTTCTTTAGGATTACTTCTAATATTCTAAATTTCTCTTTTTTTTTTGGAAGTTATTTGAGAATGTATCACTCCTTCCGTATTTGAAATTTCTACTAAAAACTCCACACTGGCTCATACAGCACTATAGTAAATGTATTCAGACTTACATCACTGTAAATTCTGAAAGCTGATGGGGTTAGCTGTTTGAATTTATGCCTCCAGGTGGTGTTACTCCCTGTAGCTATATTTAAATCAGCAGAGTGGTTTTGATATATACCATCCTAGGTGAATATTTTGTGATGTGTGGCCTAGAAGATACCAGTATGTTCCAAAGTGCGTGTAGTGGGGGAGGAGAGGAGAGGAAGAGGGAGGTTAAACTCACGTGTTTCTCAAAGTGACTTTTAACAATGGATCAGCACCATTTTAGGTGTCTCAGGCTCAGCATCTGTGATGACTAAAATCATTATATCCTTCTGAAGTGGACAAGGGCATTGTGCCATGGAGCAAATGTATATCTTTGAAATCACAGAGAAGTCTAGCTTTATGGCATAGTATATACATATAATCTATGTTAGGTACATGTTCTAGATTTCTGAATTATCATTTACACTAATCTATCATTGAGGCCTATTAAAAAAATTGGGTAGCTCAAGAAATCTACTGTTGTTAATGCCTGTATCAATTTAAAAACACTCTAGAACATTTACAAACTATAATGTTTATACATAAGTGAAAAATTGTAGTAGATGAATTTAGCTGATATTTATTTGTAAAGTTTTAACTCTTTTTTTTTTTCTTGTTGCAGTTAAGGGCAGCGCAGCCATTTCTCACTCATGCCCTATAAAATATCTGTATGTTTTTACACACCATGATGCACTGTCTCTCCCTTTTTCTTCTATGTTCCTGCGTCTCAATAAAAATGACAAAATTTATAAGCCCAGGGTTAATTATTAGAGACCTTCATTCAGCTTGCCCAGAAATGCTGAGTACCCAATGAGACTTTTGAGTACTGTGTAAAATACATAGCACTGTTTATATGTTACCAGACAGAATGATTTATCAGTCAGAGTGAAAAGATTTACACAACAGTGGAGCTATGGCTGCTGTACTTTGGCATCACAAGCCATGCCTCAAAAAGTTCTGTGGAAACACTGCAATAAAAAGACTGTTGCTGACAATATTGACTGTGAAATTACATCGAGAAACAATAAATTACCAGGACCGTATTGTAGACCAATTTTAGAATGGCTAATGAAAGCCAATAATTTTTCTATTTATTGTGAGAATTTGTAGTGGTTAGATCTAATGAAGACTGTTGATAGACACTCACTGTCCTAATTTCCTGCTTCATCAGAGCGTGTAACTGAAGTGAAGACTGACATCTTCGTCACCAGTTTTGGGCCTGTTTCTGACCACGATATGGTAAGTGATAGCCTATATTTCTACAGCATTCATTTTGTCTTGTCTTTTTAATTTGGGGGATGAAAGATCTATATGTAACTTATTTACTCCTTTTAAGGCTGGGCCCTTATTAAACCCTGGATTCCAAAATGCTGTCAGCCTTTACGTGCAACCTTTCCTGCTAGTCGTGGCTGCATTTAAGTGCCCTGAAATTAGCAGCCTCAGAGACTTTAATAAGTGTTTTAACAGACCTTCTATTTGCTACATAATATATTATGAAATGCATTAGGGTTTGGATACACATTCTTCTGAGAATGATTGCTCAGGTCCTTGCTGGCACATCACTGATCCAATTTGCTGAGAAAGAGCATCATCTTAAAATGCAATTAACACTTATGCCTACAGTGTGACATCCATACAGTCTAACCTGTAGTTTGATATTAAAAGCTACTGATCAATGGGAAGTGACTTTCCTAGATCTTGGCTGCTGACAGAGAGGAGAAGATTAATGAGAGAATTAGTGTCACTTCTTTATGGAATAAATATTAAAATCAAATTGCTAGATAACTGCAGGGAATGGAGAAGTTCAGAACACTGAATGAAGATGTTGTGAGCTCTGGTGTGAAATTACGCATAAGGTACTTAATATTTTGCATATAAATGAGGTCTTCACAAGTAGGTTGATATTGACAGGGAAAGCCTCGTCTGCATTCACTAGTATCTGCTGGATTCTGTGTTAGGATGAATGCTGAAAGCATCCTCATTAATTTAAATGAAGAAATGAAAACAGCTCAACCTTGTAGCTGGCTACAGTTAGCAAAACACATTCACCAAAAGAAGAATGGGGCAGAAAAAAACACAAACCCAAACCAAAACAAAAAAACCCCAACAAAAACCCAACACATTATCACAGGAAAGGAAACAAGTTCCTTACCACAAAATTGTCAGTTGTTTAATTCAAACAAAAACTGTAGACAGGCCTTAAATACCAGGTTACTACAAGTATCTGACTACTCAAAACAATGTTAAGGGATGGAATAACAGATAATAATTTTTACAAGATAGCTTATTTTCCTGAATTAACTTTATGCAAAGACACCATTTTCCTGATTGCTTGGAAAACAGCATTTATAAAACTGCAGTCAAATATATAATTGTAACTGATGCCATGATATTTAAATGAGAAAGAATAGCTTGGGCAGCAGCACAGACGTTCTGACCAGTCATTCTGCTGAGACTACTTACAATAGGAGGGTAATCTAGGGAAATAACTGCGTTGGTGATTTGTCTCCTCAGCACATACATACAATACTGTCTAAGCACTATATACACCATGAAGAAAAAAATCAATCAGTCAATCAATCAATCAATGATTTCTGCTTTTTTGTTCTATGATAATGTTGTGAAATTACCATGTCTACTTATTACTCTAAATTTTACATTGAAAGAGAGGACATTCCTTGGATTAAAGACTGATAGAAACATCTGATATACACTATTTGTATTTGGTAAAACACCTCATCTTGCTTTCCCATTTCTGTGTCAATACAGGTGACCAATCACCACTGGACAAACTGGAAATTTCAAACAGCCTTGTCACTAATTTTTTTTTTTTTTTTAACTTTGATTTAATAGTCTTTGAATTCAAACTGTAGCAGCTGCAGTTTGGAAGTGATCTGAGGCTGCTGCAGTTTTACAGAAACCTGCCTTTTCGGGATGGATCTCTTGCTAATTTCCTGAAAATTAATGTAATTTTAAGTATTGGGCTGGATGTAGATGTTTGTGAGAGATCAATGAAAAACAGAGTTAATAGATGTAAGTGGGTAAATGTGTGCTCTGTATTAATTTTTATTGCAGTTGTTTGCTGTAAGTCAGCTGGCTAAGCTATTGTTTGCTCTGTTGAGTCATTTTTACTAGAAAACTCGAATGGCAATCTAATAAGCAAATGGATATGGATGCTGTCCTACATGTAGACATAAGTTTAGAGTAACTGATAGGCCTGCTGAAGTACTTGGGACTATATAATGTTTGGACTTCAGCATCTACTTCAACTTTGTAGTTTCAGGTGATTTAATTATTAAGTAGAAGGTAAAGTTAATTTGTTGTTCCTAGGACAAACTGATATTTGTATGGGATTTGAGTTTTAAGGAAGAGCATAATACTGAAGCCAAAAATAATCTACTTTCAGAAATACAAATAGGTATATTTAAAAAAACAAAACCCAAAACATTGACTTCAACTATAATTCAGTGTAGGCTGAATTACTGTACCATAAGCCATCGCTACCTACAAAAATATTTGTCAAAAAAAATTAAAAGCCCATACCACATGGTTCCTGATTCTCAGTTAAACAGGAGAAAGAATTCATCATTCTCTTAATATAGTGTGCGACCAAGAAACACACAGGCAGGTGTTCATGTGTTTTGGAAACTAAGGAATTACAGAAAAGTATTTAGTGTAAAACTCCTACTCACCTTTCCTAAAAAGTAATGTGTGTGCTGCCCACTCATGCTAACTGTTTTGCGTAAGGAAATAAGTGTGAAATCAGAGGCAGAGAGAGAAAGATAAAATTAAGAACTTGCCAGAATATAAAGTTTATATTAAATCCTGTGTACATGTAGTGCATATTCCTCTGTGCATACTACAGGTTGGTGGTCAACATCGTCACTTGAGGGCTACCCCAGATTTGCTCCAGTGAGCAGATTTACAGTAAGCGTAGCCTGGGCTGTGGGATTTGGTAAGAGAGGCCTCACACGCAGCTGTACTGGCACACTGGGGGAACGATGCGCTGCTGTCTGAGCCTGGGACTGATGGCTGGGAACTGGCAATGAGCTTTTCCAGCTGACGCCATGTGTTATGAAACTACAGCCACAGTGAGACATCAGCATACATACCTAGGGACCATCTGTTTGCAGAATCCAGTGAGGCAGCTATATAGATAGTAGGTTGATATATCAGGGAGTACATGGTGTTCCTACCCACTCTCAATACACTTTTTTAAGAGCAGCATAGACATAACCTGTTAATCTATATAGAGAATGTCTTGGCTTGTTCTTAAACTTGTGAATAAAGTTAAAGAGGAAAAAAGCACTTTTAAAAATATCTTTTCCTGGAAGAACTTTGCAGGTTTTCAGGCATGCTCTCTCAGATGGTGGATTGGAGTAATCACCAGATAACTGGCTATTCTCACATGACTCACTTTTGTGAAATTTTTGATGTATATTATGTGGGATAAGAAGCATTTTAAAATCAACTTTTTTTCATAAAGACATTATTTTTTTTTTTTTTTCCCTAGTAAACCTTCATTCCCACTGCTTCTATACTGTAAGCTCCTCAGGAATTTAATTTTATCTTACTACATTCCTGTACAGTTTCTGGGAAGAGATATTAGATGAGTAAATCAGAGAATATTTAAGTCAGAGTGTTGTAAATATTTAATATCATACAACTTACTGCCAAAGTGCAGACAGGAATCTTATTTCTTTACCTGCACACTAAGGAATGAAGAGTCGCTTACTGTGGAGAATTTATTCTAAATTTCACCTCACTCATGTATTTGTACATAGACCACTGCTATAGTACATGGTTTTGAAAAAGTCCTTCTGTTCCTTTCTTCTGTGTGGCACCCTCCTGTAGAAGAAAGCCTTAATTAGAGTATCCAGTGACTTGATCTTAAAGATCAGCTGTCTGTCAGGATTTATTTGAGGAGAATTATCGTACATGTTAAAGTGGGTAGTGAAAGCTAAGGAGCTGAGAAATCTCAGCCAAGATGAATTCATCCTATATACTGCAACAGCCTGGGACAGAGAAAGATTCAGTCTGTGCCAGACATGACCTGTCAGCTACTTTTTAATTGAGTTCTATCTTATGCTGTCAGATCTTTCAGACTCCATGTCCTTTCCCAGCATAAAAAATTTGTGTTCATATAAAGAACCAGACTCCCTTCTCTCAACCTGCACCACCTCCCACTCACCTCCTTCTTTACAGTTGAAAGAGATAAAAAGGGAATGGTTTACATGCACACTGAAATGTCGTCACCTTCTGGGCATGTCTTTTACCTTCCCCATATGTGTAGGAGGAAATTTTCTTTGGAGATAGTAAAACATGGAGAAAATCCAATATTTTAATGCCATCTACTGCCTTTTGAACCTCCTTCTCTGCTACGCTGCTGCACACCTGGGACAAGATTTTGCACACTGTTCAATCTAAAGCCTTGACCCAGCAAAATTCTTGAAGCAAGTAGTAGGCTGTACATGCACAATTGCTGTCACTGGAGCTGAACACATCTGGGCTCACTGAGCACATGATTAAAAAATGGAAATACAATTAACTATGCACCTAAATGATTCACAGATATGGGATGTAAATACAAAAAAACACAAAACAACAACAACAAAAAATCCCCAACTCCAAAACTCAAACAAACCCAAATTAAGAACACCCCATGGAGCTACAGCATTTCCAAGTCCACAAGAATTTCTTTAGACATTTCATGCCCTAAAACTAGGAAAAACACACCATCAGTAAGAACCATCATTCTTACTTGCTGATAGCTACACAAGAAATAAACAGCTCACAACTGCTTATATTGTATGGAGTGTTACCATTTGCTAATAGAAAAATTACAAGTCTAAGAGAGTCTGCCACAGAGAGATTTTGCACACCAGTTCCAGAATGTTCTATTTACTAACATATTCCTTTTCCTTATAGCTATGTGTGCCTTCATACACACTGCATCCATAGGTGTTTTACACATTTTCACCCCATGTATATCTGTATTTATAGTATAATACTCTACCATACTCTTCCTTCCCATCTTCTCTCTCTTGACTTTGTTCCTGTTGGCCTGTAACAAATAATTCTTTCATTTCATAGTGAGTGCTGGTTATTTTGATTCACCCTATGCACACTGAGTAAGCCACTGCATCTCTTCCCCATCGGCCTAGTCCTTGCATAACCAACTATAATTCTTAGTCCAAAGCCGTCCCCAGCTTGTGCTAGCTGTAGTCCAGTGATTTGGACCAATGAGCCATTCCACATCTCATACATTGGACCACATAATTCTAAGTGAACTGTGAATTTTTTGCAGGTTGACTACATGTTTGTGCTAATGAAACAGAACAAAAGACTCTAGGAAGACCTTGTCTCATCAGGCTTGTTTTGTTCCGAGAGACATATTCTTCCTGGGCTATGCGTACAGGCTGCACATCCACAGCTTCAAATTACAGTTTTTTAGAAGGTGAAGGAAAAGTGAGGAAAGGGTGAATTGTTCTGTTTCCACTATATTCTATCTCACATTCTTGTCTAACTTGATATACTGTTCTCCCTAACCTTTATTAGGTTAAACACAGTAATGATATTGTAACTGTTTAATAACTGGCTTCAGGTACATTGTAATATAGAGAAGAAATGTTCTGATAATTACTGATTTCCTTAATAGTCATCTTGCTTCTAGGGAACAGTAAGAATATACTTTTCAAGTTCTCATATTGCAACATGTGGCGTCATAAGTGTTTCTCTTTTTTCTGAATGTATGTAGGAATACACTATAGATGTATTTTTCCGCCAAAGCTGGAAAGATGAGAGACTAAAATTTAAAGGACCTATGACTGTTCTCCGGCTAAATAATTTAATGGCCAGCAAAATCTGGACACCTGATACCTTTTTCCACAATGGAAAGAAGTCAGTGGCTCATAACATGACAATGCCAAATAAACTATTACGAATTACAGAGGATGGGACATTGCTATACACAATGAGGTGAGTCCTAAAACATTATATCCTTTGTTTAGTTTGATAATTTAACTTGTTAAAGCATCATATTTTCCGAAAAGGTAACAGGTTTCCTTTTTGATCATAATTTGATTCCTGCTTAGTAATTATTTTCACAATAGGCCATGGAATGATGGGCAAACTGAGGCATTTAGGCTGGTATGGCTTTTTTTCCCTCCTGCTGTGCGATCTTTACATTGCCTGGATGTGTCATAAAGCATGATTTTGAAAAGGTACCTATACTATTGTGAATCCATCAGTTTGCAAAGGACCTTACTTTGGAGTTGCTTTCAAGGATTCCATTAGCTAAGTATTGTAAAGACTGAAAATTTAATATAATCTAGACTACTAGATGGTATGCAAGGGGTATTAATCTTCAGATCCTATAGAAAGATTCTAAGAACTAGCAGATGCGCAGAGAATTCATTGCCCATTCTTCATGTTTCTTGTGCTTGGGAATGCAGAACATGATAATCTAAAAATAGACATTTCTTATTCCATTTATAACAGGAAAAACAATTCACTAAAGCTTTCGGAAGGTTAGGAGACAAAATTATTTCTGTGCTGGCACCAGTTTTACTGGAAATGTGTGTTTCTCTTTATGGATAACTGAACTTTAGCTACCCAGTTTTCAGCAGAGGAGTTAAATAAATCCTTTTGAAATAACAATGGTACACAGTCATGGAATTGGATTAAAAGACTGGAATTAAACAATGGATTAATGGACTGCAAATTAAACAATGAAAAAAAAAAGTTATGTTGTCTCTACAGACCTACACATCCCCCATTTATGTCTCCATGGAATCAAACAAGGCATAAAGTGATTCTGTTGACTAAGCTCAAGATAAATAGCTTAGTACATAGGTGAACACTGAGTTTTCTTCTAACAATTTTAAAGATGTTTTTAAAAGCAGTACAAGTATTTGGAGAAAACAAAGTCTCCAGGCTTCTGGGAGTCTGTCAAATGTGTTCAATTTATTCTACAACATCTTTAAAGACTGCCTAGGCCAGGGTAGAATCTGCTTGGCTGGTAGTTACAGAAGTCCAGGTCAATTTTTCTTGTCTTCCTAAATGCTTGACTGATAAGGATTTAATTCACAGGAGCACTATCTTGGCAGCACATCTTTCACGTATGTATCTTCTTTTGACCATAACCATTTCTATTTGCTCACCTTTGCAAGTGCCTTGAAGCAATCTTCTGCCCAGTATTCAAGTATTATTGTTCATTCCTTGCTGATGTGTGGTATGTGACTGTTTATAGTTTATTTAATCTCTTCTACTGAGAAACATGTTTGCACCCAAGCTGATAGCAATGAAATGATTGCAGTAAATGTCTGAGCGTCCAGAGTGCACCAATTTAATGATGACAACAAGGAACCAATTTCAGTTGCTAATAGATTTTAATCCTCATGCCAAGTTAGAAGTCTGAGCATGTCTTTGCTGTACAGTGAATGTGGTAGAGGGGCAGAGCCAGCCGCACTGCTGTGTCCACACATGCCTATTGGCACCCCCAGCCAGACAATTCGGGTCCTGTTCTAGCTGATAATTAATCACATAACAGATATTATGCTATATTTATTCTATATGTCTTAATAGAAGTCTATTTGCTATTTCTATGAAACTAGAATAAATGTGTCCTTTTGCTCATTAATCCATTATAGATTGACTGTGAGAGCAGAATGTCCAATGCATTTAGAAGACTTTCCTATGGATGTACATGCTTGCCCCTTGAAATTTGGAAGCTGTAAGTTTATTTTAAATTGAGGTTTCTCCCTTTTTAGGCCAGTTTACAAAAGTATTTTGCAACTGAGAAAACCTCAAGGTTTTAATCTTGTGTATTTTTATTCTTGTATATATTTATAGTTAATATAATGAACCTTTTATATGTCTTTAATATCCTCCAATGTCATGCCTGGACATTCACAAAAGAGAAAAAAGGGCAGTGCTCTAAACATCTAGAAAAGTAGTCTGGTGCTTAGAAAATATTGTTAATCTCATAGCTGGTTTATTTTGTTAAGACCCCAAATCAGTGTTAAAGTAAATACAGACCATGGATAACTGACTTGGTTTAATTGAAAACAAGTCCCTTATCAGAGTCTTGGTATATTTAGAACAACATTTTGCCTGAGATTATAAAATGCTCATATTACAATCATGCAACGTTTCTGAAAGTGAAAAATTTCACAAATCTCCAAACTGAGTCCTACACTTGCAGCATTTTTAACCTATGATCAGAGAACATTCTGGACAAAATATAATGTAATTGAAATCATTGTAATAATTGACAAAGCTTTCTGTAAGTTGAGAATTTCCCCCCAAACTTTAATTTGAATAGCAGCCAACCTGACACTGATGCAGTCAAACTTAGCTAAACATAATATTTAAAACAATTAAATATAGCCCCCTCCAACTCTAAATAAAAAAAAAAAAACCGTGAAAAGCTCTTTCAGTGTAGTTGGTTCTACACAAATAAGGAAGACAAAATGTGTGGAAGATGTGATAGTGTACAAATTGTTTCCTCAGTGGCTATTTTTTCTAGTAGAAATGGGTCGTTTCACTGATAATGGGTACTTAGTGGCTTGATCAATTTCAGAAGTCAACAAACAGAACATCCAATTCATTCTTCACATGGTACTAGACAGGGTGATAATTTACTTTGAGCTGAACTGCTGTATGTTTACCATGAGAAAGGACTGATGTCTTTAAAGAGCTACTGGCCTCCTAGATAAGATGTAGAGAACAAAAGCTCATACAAACTTAAGAGTATCACTGACAAGAACAGTTTACTCCTGAACGTTAAGCTTCCTTGCAGCACTTCCAATAAATCTTTAGAAACCTCCTGTGAAACACAAGAGGGTGGAGGGGAAGCCTTACTCTGGCTAATAATAGGACAAATAGCTGCAGTGGGTTCTTGATTAATAACAGGAGATCTGTGCACCCGAGATCCCAGTTAGATCTGGAGTGGTCGCAGGATCGAATTTCTTTTGAAATGCCCATGACAGTGTTTATGGGGAGCAGATGCTGGATGTGGAAGGTGGGAAGATGGCTAATCCTGCATAAAACCTGCTAATGCAAAGTTAAACCGTCAACAGTCGTTGAACAAATGTGAACTATTAGATTGAAGCTCTGTAGACTGTATACAACACCTATCACATCTGTGCATCATGGAGCCACAGCCTAAACACCAGACACTCCCTAGTCTGCACAATAGTTCCCATGTTTTTCCTACCTTTAGTTCTTTCTGGCCCATTGTGTCCCAGATTAGTGTACTCTTGGTTCACAAAGTGCATGGCTTTCCAGATTACTAGAATCTTGCTTCCATTAAATGATTAAGAGATGCAGAAATTACAAATGAAAAGGGCTGGATAATATGGATTTGAATACAACTCCAGAACCACACCATAAGATAAAAACAAGATAGCAGAGACTTGCAAGTATATCTGCATGTCTTTTGTACCTAAATTGTCTTCCTCTTTATCCTGCAAAATATTTTTTATTATTATATTATACATAGTTTTCTTAAATGAACATCAACAAAAAAAATCAGTGGTATTTCTCATTGAAAGACCATTTCTTACACTACAGTCCAAGGTAAAAACTGGCATTCTAAAGTCAGAGTGCAGGCATAGTCTGTCACATTTTACAGGCTATCTTCATTATTTTTCTGTTCTGATCACTAGCTGGCTATCATGTCAGCTGTCCTAAATAAGCCCATGCCAGGCAAGTAACTCCAAGTGCTGGGAAGGGCCATGAGACAAAATCAAGGAGTTTTCAGCAAAACTGTAGTCCCCTACTAAATTCAGGTAAGTTTCTAATCTGGGATCCTCATGGAGAGAAATTCCTTCTGTAACGTGGTTTTACTGAAAACAATGCATGGGAATTAACTGTCCAGAAAAGGACCTTAAAAAAGCTGGACCTCCCCCTCCTTCTCATCAGGTTATATGCCGTAACTATCAGATTATATAATAGTTGTCTCAATATTTAGCTACTGATTTAAATAGAAATATCTTCCATGGGACAAATGGCTGGACCCAAGAATGATATGAAAATGGACTTGCCATTGTACATAGAAAAAGAACAGTTCTTATATTTAATTGCCACTTTTCAGTGGGAATCGTATTAAATACATTTGGGACATTTCTGTAAAACAACTAAAGAAGTTCAATATAATCATCTTAACGTACTGAAAAATTTACTGAAAAAGACATTTAATTGTCAGGAAAGCCATGCTCTAAGTGCAGACTGCAATATTACACTTAGTAGCTCCCCAGGTACTGTTTGCCCAGCTCTGTTTGTTTTGGATTAAATTGGATAAGAGTTTTCCATGTCCTCTACTGTTACTCATCACATTGGAGCTGGATTCAGAAAAGCCTCATATTGAAGGAGCTGCACATCTCCTATGGTCTCTGCCCATACTGTAGAGGCCGATAAATGTTTGACTCAGCTCCAAGGCTAAAGTGATTTGCCAGAATAGCAGCTTAAGCTAGAGGTTATTCCAGTGTAAATTCAATTTGACAAATGCTAAAGAGATTCTGGAACAACAAAAAGCCATATGCTGGCAAAACGAAATCAGAAAGGCAGATGCTCTCCTCAACTTTTACCACAAAAATCTGATTGTCAGTTTAAAACTAAGGCCACTCTTGAAAACAGCAGTCGTAGGAGCAAAAGACCTTGCTGCTACTTATGCAATATCTGAGTTGAAAGCTGAGGATGGAAGCTGAACAGAGCACTGAATCAGGAAGTACACGGCAGGGCAAACTCATTTCCAACACTGATGAGTGTTCTCCCTTCCCTCTCAATCCATTGGCTCTCAGCAGCTTAGGTAATCAGTCCCTTTTTTTTCCAAACTATTCTTATGCTCCAGAACAAGTAAAATGCTTCAAAATTAATATTATTGCCACTCTTTATGTGACTAGATTAGCAAACCAATTCTTGTACTGGTGTGGCCATTATTTTTAAGACATAAACTTGCATTTACCACTGATTCCAAAAAGCTATGTATATGTTACAGTGCTTGGGGAATATGAAGTCTGAGGGTAAAAGCACCCTTCCATTTCAATAGTGCAGGATCAAATGCCATGCAATTAATTTACCAGCACACTCCATCCAACACCATCTCTTCAATTACTGTTATCTATTACGTCAATAAGATAAAATTACTAACAAATGAAGTCAAGTGTCGCGGTTTAAGCCCAGCCAGTAGCTCAGAACCATGCAGCCGCTCACTCACTCAACCCCCCCCCCTTTCCTCCTCCCACTCCTGGAGGGATGGGGAGGAGAATCAAAAGAATGTAACTCCCCTGGGTTGAGATAAGAACAGTCCGGTAACTAAGG
>JANEMJ010053154.1:0-45527 GCA_024361745.1 Cacatua alba | reverse complement strand
GGTGTCTTCATACCAGAAGCAGAGCTGTAGGGGACAGGTAGCAGCACTCACTATCTGTCATGAACATCACATTTATGCAGTCACATACATCCTGTCCTTGGATGTCACAAGTCAACATGTGTCAAGAAAATGCATTTGTCAAACATACCTGCTGACTTTTCTGAACAAGTTACACAGATGCTCACCTCTCCTTTCTAAAAAAAAGGATTGTGTTGCAGCCAGAATTGCTGTAAGAGCTCAGGAACAAATAAATGTGTGGCTCATCTCCAAGGGGTTTTCCCCCTTGTTTCCTCACAATTGACAAAGAAGTCAATGTTGTTTAAGAGTAAGGCAGGATGACAAATCCATGCATGTGCTCTACTTTGTAGCTGTCTGAGCCTGCTGCTGCAGAGTTTTCTTAAGAATGACAGCATTATTATATATTTCCTGGCAGAGACAATCTAAACTGATGCCCATTTTCTTCCTGCTGTCCTGGGAACTGCAAGCCAGGATGGATTAAACCAGGAAATATCATCTAAAATGTTAGAAAAGCTGGTTGACAAGAAAAAAAAAATTAATAATTTGAATCTTACCAGTGGACAGATTTCTGTTGTAGTTTCATAAGTGGATGCAAAATTGAAATAATCTCAGCCGAGTAATTGTGTACTGTTACGCCACGTTGTATCCCAAATTATTTCATTCAGTGACATTCCTGGGGATGTCTACCAGCATGAAATAGTTGAGCACAGATTGATCTTATAGCAGTTTGAAATACATACCCAGCAGTGGAAACCTTAGCCAACTGGAAAAAACACAGACAGGTGCCCATCAAACATTCACAGCATGGTCTTGATCTTTGTCAGGATTTTCCTAATAACTAATGACAAATTAACCTAGTCCATCTCATTGGGGAACCTGCAGGGCTTTTATGCAAAGGAAACCAAGCTCCATCAGAGAGGGATCCCATGCAGTTTGTCGCGGCCTGAAGAACTTCTCCTCTGCTTCATTAGCTGCTCTTGTGTGTCTGAAATTTCCCATGTCTAGGGAGTCAGGCTTGAAAGTTAATCTGGAAAGGCTACAGGGAGTTTGCTGTGGAAGCTGCTGCTGTGGAAGCTGCTACTGTGAAGTTATGATCTGATAAGAGGGAGAGACAAACCAGAGTCAGCTAGCAGCTGTCTTACTCCTCCTGGTTCTGCCACTTACCTTTGGCTGCCCTTCTCCCAGACTGTGTTAGGATGGAGAATATGGATTTGCAATTGCACAAAAACTCCTTGTAACCTCTGACATGATTACTGGCTTCCCATATCTTAGAAGCCTACTTAAATTACAATAAAACACTCCAGAAGTACCCCCTTCTTCCTCCTGTTTCCTTTCATTAGAACTACACTCTCATAGCAACTGAGGGGTTATTAGCTACCCACATGTCAAGCAATTCCTGCTGGAAAATCCATGGGTGAATGGGAAACAGCAGTGCTGAAAGAGCTAGAGAAGAGTTTGCACCTAGAAGCGCAAACCTAGATGGTGTAATGGCATCATCATTGGATTTTGATGGTGAAGAGTGAAGTATGTCCTTGGAAGTTTCTGTGGAACTGAGCCATCGAGACATAGTCATGGGCAACCTGCTTTAGGTGAACCTGCTTGAGCGGGTGGGTTGGGCATGATGACCTCCAGAGGTCCCTTCCAACCTCAGACATTCTGTGATGTTGTGAATCCACTGATGAACTTTGTTTCATCCAACCTATGCAATATCTCACTCCCTTAGATACCCATTTTATATGTTAGAAGTAAAAAGAACTCACACGCCTTTTACTGAGACTTGCCTCACATATATCTTGTGCTGAGACAGACCAGTAAATTTGATGTCACTCTCCATTTGGCCCGTATCGTTGGTTTGGGGGAAAGGGTTTGAGGGGAGATGAGGGACTGGGGACTGGAATACTTTTCTATTTTGCTTCCTGGGGTTAAATATCTTATATAGTTTTCTCTAATTTTAAACTGGCAATTTTCCCATCGACACACTGGGTGGTAACATGGTCTCACTGAATTCCAACTCCCTCTTGGGTTCAGTGGAGTCAGAATTTCAGCCAGCAGCTTCTGTCACATTGCCCTAGGTCAGCTCTAACATTTAGGTCCTTTAAAAACGACATGTTGGTCCCCTGAAGCTCCTCTTCCCACTGAAACAACTGATTAGGAAGATCTAGTCTTTGGCTCTTGGAAAACTTTTATCTGTATTCAGAGGGATGTATATTCTAATGACTGAAGATTTTGTTAGATGATCTGAGTTATGACTCACTCAATGTCATTTCAACTATGGAGTTCTCCAGCTCCTTGATTAAAAATGTCTTATCTGTAGGCATCTAGTCACCATCTGAAGACTTTAGGAGACAGACAGATAAAAAACACTCCTTCATCCCTTTGCTGTAATTTTTTTCTTAGACTTCATTCTGTTATGTCCTCTTTACAACCTGTCAGTGCATACAGTAATGCAAGAATATAAAATATATGGAAAGCTTATTAATCTAGAACCAAAATAAATTATATCCCTCAAAATTAGAGGCATGTGAAATTTATCAGTATAAATTAGAATGTTTTTAATTTGGGAAGAGAATGTCAGTAGGGTCTGTTTGGAAAATAAACAAATGTGTTTGCTTTCACATTGCTGAGATTTTGACTTTGTTTTTCAGTTATCGAAACATATCAAACAGCTCAGAGCCTAATGAGAATTCCACCCACCAAAACCAAATTATGTTTATAATGAGTAGAAATGGTTGAAAATTCTGAATTTTGAGTACTTGATTAAAGCATGTTGGTTACTTAATTTTTCAAAAGGGAAAGAACAGATTCTGATGTAAATATTGTTAAAGGCTATTTTCCATATCAATTTTCTGTGTAATTAACAACATGTTGGTTGATATCATTCATTTTTTAAATAAAGAGGTCTCCACAAAACTTATGGTTTATCCTAAGATATGGTTTATACACATACAACACTCAGGAAATGAAAGCCATTAATCAGACAGTCTAGTTTATGACTATAAAAAAGTTTACCTTTGCAATAATGCTTTGTCTTCACTAGAGGAAAAATTGAAGCTAATTTATAAATCAAACTGGTCACTGAAATAAGAAATCCATGGAGACAACAAAAAACTTTTACTTCAAGGTGAGTTAGTTGCAACTAGTACACCTATCAATCTCCACTAGCAGTTGAATATTTTGGAGTAAAAACGTATTTTTTTTTCCTCCTGTTAAAACATATGCTAAGATCAGGAGGAAGATACAGAGAAAAGTCAGCAAGGATCAGTCTCTAAGAGGGACAGCTTGCTCATTAGTGAATGCAAGAGACTTATTACCACAGAAAGAATAAAATCTAGTGACTGTATCTAAGAGGTATGAATGTTTTCCTTGTCAAATGTCATTCTCTTTAGAATTTGGCGAAAGCAACTTAATGTAATGTTTTTCATGTGAAATTCAGCTGGGCTGTGACTCTGTAATCTTTTTCTCATGATGGTAGTATAATTTGACATATCAACTGTATATTTATAATAGAAATAAACTTCATTATGACTCCCCAAAGGGATCTGATCTAAATCTCACCGAAAGAAAAATGGGAAGACTCCCATTGACTTCTCTGATCTTTGGTTAAACTATTGTAGCTGTACAATTCTCTTGCTTTCCTTTTTTATGCTTTGCACCCTGAAACCGCATATATTATAAATCTGTTTGCTCAAGTCATCTCTTGTTTTGTTCCCATTGTTTTACAGTGTGTTATAGGTGCACTTGCAATGTAAAGCTGAACAATTACCATATTTTTGCAGTTTATTATCTTGGCAGCAGAGAGTGCAAGTATGACAGTGCTATAATCTCAAGCTTAAATTAGGTTGCATAGAGCAAATTTTGCAGGAAGGTAACTCTGCTGACTCCTGTATCATTACAATCAGTTACAGGGGAGCAGAATTTGGCCCCATTTCTGCAAAATAACTGTGGCTTTCCTTAGCAGTCTGATCATGCCATAATTCACTTTAATGCTCATGTATACTAGCCCAAGGGCTTATATAATTATTAAACCTGTCTCATCATGAAAGATGGATAAATCACACCTGAATACAAGAGTAGGAACTTGTTGTTTTGTTTAGATTTTAAACATTTTAAAATCATTATTAAATGGGCAAATTACGTATGCCCTGCAGTAGAGGATACTTCTTACTGTTACTGCTATGGGTTTTGAAGAGTACGATTTTATTACAGGGAAACTTTGATTAACAGGGTTGTGATGAGTTTATCTGAACATAAGGCAAGGAGCAAAAAACAAAGATAAACTCATTGGACATAAACTACGGTCCAGTTGGATTTTCGAATATTTCACAAATCAAGTAATACTTTATCCTAAGCCACAAGATATCATATTCATGAGGGACTCTAATTATGCAAGCATCTGTCAGGAGTGTTATTTACAGAAAGGTTTCTGAATAACCCAGACAATCATTTCTAGTTAAGATAAAGTCCCAGAAGGTGGGTCTCCCCTGACTGGGGAAGCAGAGATTTCCACATTAGCTGGGTCTGCAATACACAAGGAAGTAACAAAAGAATTATATATTCTATGAAAGCAAATGTCAGGGAGACAAAGCTATCTAGAGCCTGATTTAAACCCTAAGGAAGTGAGTAAAAAGGATCCCTTTAACTTCCATAGCCTTATATCAAGGTCTTCTGAGGTATGCAAATGGAAGTGTTAAAACCATGGAGCGTGGTAGAACAAAGAGAAGATCCTGCAGACATGGGATGATACAATATTTCTTATTAAGAAAATATACCATGCTGCAGGAAAAGCATTCAGAAGTACTGAGCAAACTATTTCCAATCACTCCACAGTTAGAGTTAATTGCACAGTTCCCTCCCTGCATCAGTTACGGATATATTCTGATCCTTGCTGTTAGCAGGTATATATTTAACTTTTTGATCCTTTTAAGATTCATTTAATACTGGTGCAGATAACTGTTATAAACACTATGAGTATTTTTTATTGTAGGAGCTGTAAGGAGTAGGAACATGGGGCTGTAAAAGGCAGTTTCTTTATTTTCCTTATATTTTATTTTAATGATATTAGTTTTCTTTCTTGTACAGCCAAATCAGCAGCATTTGTATTAAGACAGATACTAAATTCCTGCATTATTCAGGGCCAGTTCCATTTCTTTGGTCACTGTTACAGCCAACTAACTGTACAGTTACAGCATTCTCCCTCTTCATAATGAACACATGATAATTAGATCAGTTTTACCTGCTGAGAGAAAAAGGACAAGACAAGGGCTGAATGTTAACATCCTGCCTTCTCTGTCTCAGGAAAAAACAAGTTTTGAGCTGCCATGACCATTCACGCAAATTCGGCTACTCGCTTGCTTTGACGCCAGCTGCCACTGGCACTGTTTCAGATAGAACTGAGATCTACAGCTTTTCTTTTCCACTCACCATGATGGTAGATGCCATGTGCAAAAGACTGGGATTTATGGCTATTGTAAAAGTCCTCTTCTGTTGTAAGACTTGTGCAAAGCAAAAGTGCATAAAAGCTGAGGAGGCCACAAACTTTCCACTACTTACTGTGCTGATTCAGTTATTCATGTTAGCCATGCTCTTGTATTTGTCTTTTCTTATTCTAGGGAAGACCTTCCCTTGTGACAATGGCAATATGAGGAATTGGTACCTCCATTCTGAGATCCCTACTACTGTAATGACATTTATCTGGCATTTTCTCTGAATCTTACTCCAGGGGGAACAAAACGCGGCTCAGTCTTGTCATCTGTTTAATCTTTTTCTATCATTATAGTCACTTGCCATGGTTGACCAACCTTAATCCTTACTTTTTGTCAGAAGTTAGATCTTTTGGAGTGAAATCTTCAAGTGTATTTTATGAGGTAAGCCCAAGATCATTAGGATTTGTAGGAAAGCAATGGGAAATTTCAGTCTGAAGAGCAACAGAGGTTCCGACCATAAACTTGTGAGGATGGCAGGGAGTGATTTGTCCCACTGGAGTATTTAAATCAAGTTTTCAAAATCATGATTGGCAACTGTGGATCATGCAAGTTTCAAAGGGAAGTATGGGTTAAAGAGAGAAATCTACTAAGAGAATGTATCCTTTGTGCAGCGAGGTTATGCATTTAACAGATCTCTACTGAGTTACTTAATAACATACCAGATGCCAGAGACTTTACAGAAAAATGGAATTACTTAGAACTTCAATGTTAAAATGTTAGCAGGCATTCCTCCTGGCTGACCGTACATAGCTAGCATATGAGATGTTACTTCTGCCACAATAGTTCAAGTTTTGTGTTCTCTCTTTTCAGTGTTTTTATTGTGGCTCTGTGTAATTGTTCTGTCTCTGTTTGCCATGCAATAAAGAGACATTCATGTTCCATGAAATCACAAGCCAAGGACAAAGCCATGCTATTTCACTCCAGCTATAAATAGGGGAGCTTTTAGTGAACCTCCCCTTCTCGATCATCAAGTTTTGTGCTGTATAGGGATTGTGAGTGAAGCTGAGGAGGACGAAAATTGTTTCCCCAGCACTAATCACATTAAGAATTTCAAGCCTGGATGCCAGGAGGGTGATGAATAAGAGCTAAACCACCTTGATGGATCTTGAAGTTCACTGGAATTTCCCTTGCCTTGAAAATAGAGCCCAGCCACGATAAGAAGTGCCACAGCTTTCTTCACTGATGGACCTTCAAAGAGATTCCTCCTTCAAGGTATATCAGACATGAGACTCAAAGGAGTAGGGAGGTATTGGGGCTTTATTGAGGTAGAAATCAAAATTTTCTATTTTATCTCTCGTCATTAAGCCGACAAAGCTGTAAAAACTGCACTGCTAACACAGCTCTGTCAGGCTATTTCAAAGAAAGACTGGGGCTGAAGCCTCCCACTCCATCTCCTACAATCCTCCCTCTAAAAGTCTCTGGATCAAAATGGTTTGTGAAGCAGCTGCCCCAAAATCTCCATCAACGCCTGGCCGTTTTTTTCCTTAGCCCAGCACTTTTGGGAGCCTATACAAATCTTAGTGTAAGGCTAAACATCTGCTATGACCTTATTGAGAAACTGAACTTCCAGGAAAGTTGTGATTTGTTTGCAGTTTTTTAAACATCTTTTGTAAAATTTTTGTATTTCTTCATGAACCACAGAGCATTAAAAATTAATTCATTTGGTGGTGTTTTTGATGAGCTTAAGTGGCTCACAGAAATGGACGGGGAAAAGAAGCAGACTTTTTGTCCTTCTGAAGTCCACTTTGTCAGTAACTTGGCTTTTCTTCAGTAACTGATGTTCATTTTCCAGCACATTTGTAAGGCACTTCCAGCAGTCATTTCAGTGCTTGCAAATATTTTGCAAACAGACCAGCACTCCACATGTGCAGTGACAGCAGTCACTACATGAGAGAAGAGGATGGCTTCATAATTAAATTCACTGGAAGTTCAAAACCTGCAGGGATTTAATGCATGAGCCTGCATAAAATATTTCCTTAATCCCTTTTCACCTTAGGCTACAACTCTGCTGAACCCCCAACACACTAAAGCTTTTCTCTGACCAGTCTGTAAGATCCTCACAGACACATCTACAGATTTCCAGTCAAGTCTGGGGACATGTGCTGAATCCAAGGGATAAATCCAGACTCGCCATCACTCACCTCCCAGCCGCTGCCCTTCCTGGCGTGTGATCCCAATCCACAGGAGCTGGTCTTGATTTCTCCAGCAAGACCAGAAGTAGCTTTGTCCTCTGCTCTCAGCTAGAGATCTTTTTACCCTCAGTCAGGTCATTCCTCAGGACTTTGCTGAAATAAATTCCCCTTCAGTTGTTGTTTGAGCTGCATGTGTTTTCATGCCAATTAAGCTTTCCATTTTACAACTTGCAGGTGACTTTGTCTTTCTGATTTAAAATGTGATCTAGATGTAAGGCCAGTCTCATTTTTGCATGGTTTTACCATGAGATTATGAAAACTACTAATGGAATAGAAATGATGTTAAACAAAATATGAAGACTTATCTAATCCCATGTCAGCACAACCTTTTAAAGGAGGCCCAAGAAAACACAGAAAGATTATACAAAAGATTGGTACATTTACTACAAAGAAAATTACACAAAATATGCTTGCACTTCAAAATAACTGACCTTTGAACACCTCATCCGGCGGTTGCATACATGAAAGCAGGGAAAGGTGTATTATCTTCCTTGGCTTGACTGAGATGTTAATAGGTATATGGTTAACGATCCGGCACACTTTCACTGGTACTCCGAGCTTATCGAGGCTGGATGCTGTTCAGAAAACAGAGGTCTGTGGAAGAAGAAAGATTCACAAATTTGTCTAGTATCTTTCCAACTGCATTCATGTTTCCATTGAAATTCTGGTATTCTCTTCTCAAAAGTTTTCAGAAAGAAAAATGGAAACAATATTTTTTTGCAGGTGAGAGGAAATCCAAACTAGACAGATCCCATCCACTCTCCATGCTTTAGCTCTTTTCTTACCTGGTTGAGTAACAACTGTGTTATAAGTAGATCCCTTGCTTGTGTTTTATTTGTGTTGTAGGTAAACCCTCATTGCCAGAAAAGAGCGTGACTTATGTGAATCATCACCTTAAGTACCTTAGTGGTTTAATATTTCCAAGTTGCTTTGGACCAAAGGTGTGAGGATCTAATTAGGTCTTAAATTTTAGTGACTGGGTCTACTGGCTGGAAGAGACGTCTACTTCTTGTCTCCCAAGCAATCAAAAGGAGTGGAACAATAGCAGTGGTGATAAGCTCTTGCCAGGAATGCTGGCAGGGATATTATCTACCTAATAGGATTAGTATGATGAAGACCTTTACAGTGTAAAGCTAAATATGAAGATGATGATACCATTAGATAGATTGGTAGATAGATAGATAGATTTTAAGACAGTCAATGTGGTTGGAATTGGAATCTCCCTGGCTTTCTGCACATTTAATCTCACATTGCCAAGTGGTTCATGGACCTGTGTAAAATGAATTTTATTAGCTTTTGTATCCTGTACATTCATTCTACCTGCTTCCCAGTTCATCACCTCAGCTGATTTACAACAAGCACCATCTACCCTATCTGAAATTAAAATAAACAATTCTTGAACCCTCATGGTACAAAACCAAGTTTAGCTCATGCTCCAAACTCTGAACTAGGAGAAATGGATTGATTTACAGTGTGAGCAGTCTCACAAGGAGTCTCTTACATTAGTAGGTTGTAGATTTAATTCTATTGAAAATAGCTTTCTCATCCCCCAAGCATAAATTAATGAATCAGTAATTTACTGAGTCAGTCAAATACTAAACCTTTCAATGGAAGAGGAAAGGTGAAAAAGAAGTATGCTTCAGAGGAGTGTTAATGTGTTATCCTCTTTATTGGGTGCCATAATCACACTAATTAGGGCAACTTTTAATTAAACTGTTTTCATCTAGATTGACTCACAAAATTGCAGTTATTAAGAATAGGAAAGCTAATGGCTCATATATGCTGTTATGGATTTTAATAACAGCCATGCTAACTATGAGAACTTGCACCCCACAAGTTTTTCAGAATAAGCAAGTGGTGGGTTGCACCCACCGGACTAACAGAAATGTCACTATTGTCCGCATTGTTTTTATTCCTTCTCTTTCTCCACAATAGTCTAACTCACTGTATACTTGCCTTCTTTGTCTAGCTTGACATTTGGTCCCACATGACCAAATAGAGTCTGGTCTGAGGTAGCCAAGAAGGAGCTGGTTGTACTTTAGGGTTGTTTTTTTTCTTTCTTTCCTAGCCAGGTCCACTTGATAACAACAGTGAGGCATTTCTGAATGCCCCAGGGGCATCTACTGTGGAAAAGAAGCCCCTACCTACATTTTTATGGTCTGTCCACACATGAAAAGGTGCCTTTACAAGATGTCCTTCTTCGTACTCTAAACATGAAACCTGTAATTAAATAGGAAAAATGAAGTTACCAAGCAGTAAGCACTAAAAAGGCTTGTGCTTCAATAACGTTCTGTTTCCAGGAGCTCAGGTTAGCCTGAAAGGATAGAAATGGTGCAAAAAAGCAGGTCACAGCTATTTCTAGAAATTGTGGAAGTGACTGGAGCCCCTTGACGCCAGGAACTGGAATTTCCAGACACTAAAGTAGCATTAAGGTAGAATATATCTGATGCCAAGGAGCTCACAATTATCATTAATTCAACCACAAGTAAGTGCATTTCAGGTAGTATTAAAGGGTTGGATTAAGACTACAATAGCAAGGACATTTGGTTAAGTATAAAAGTCCACACAGACAGCTCAAGCTCTGCCCATCAGAATGGCTTGTGGGAAAGAGGCACAATGACATAACTAGAGATCAAAATGTTTTAGCTCTTGAAGGTTTTGGTTTTCCTCTGTTTTGCAAATGGAGACACTTAAAAATGTAGAAGCTTTTGTGATTTGATTGGATTAGGTCTTTAGTTACTTCTGCAATCTTCCTTAAAAAGAGCCCTGAAATAGAACAGTAACTGTTACTTACATGTAATAAACATTTTACAGTCTTTCTAATTACATATATTTCACCAATATTATGTACAGTCAATTAAACGTGTAGTTGAAACACCTTAAATTACATACCACAGACCATACTGAGTAAACAAATAATTAGAGAGTTATTAAAATGCAAATTCCTAACATAAAGGAACAATTATGGAAGCAGAAAGTATTTTAGTTCCTGACTTATTGACCATATCAGCTTTTCTAGTGGGTCCGGCATTAATGTTGCTGACACAATAGACATAGAAGCAAAATGGTTTGTTTCTGTCAGTGCCTAATTACTTACAGCTTTTAGATCCTGAGGTCTTGACTTAATGGGTTGTAATGGCTTAGAAGGGAAAAGGAAACTCCCTGCTCACCCAAACACTTCATAACATTCTGAAAAATAAGCATTATCTCTATGTATTTTCTCTGTATCTATCTTTGCCCATCATTCAAAATAGGTCAATTTATTATTTCTTTTTTCCAAACTTAGCTACCAGAAAAGAAACCATTCTGTTTGCCAGATTCATCCCAGTGAAAGCTGAGATCAAATGGAGCTCGGTTATCAAAAACTGGCATAGATCCTGTCAGGGCTGTGATCTTCCAAGCTACAGATGAGTCCTAGCAAATGCATGCTTTTGATTCATGGAGCTGCCTTTCACCCCAAGCTTCAGGTGTGCGTCCTGGCTTTTGGACACAAAGCTCAGCAATTTGACCACCCTGCCCAAGAGCCTATCCAAAGCAACGTCAGGGCTTACCTCTTCTGGGCACACACATTTTCATCTCTTCAAACATAAGTCATTGGATGTTCACAGTTGGAGATGTCTCGAAAATGCTGTCCAGGGAAGTCTTTGCAGTGTTTCGTTTCAGAGCCACTTGTGTCCTGTTTAAATCATAAAGAGACAAATTACAGCTCAGGGGCTGTTTCCCTTGGATCAGCGAAAAAGTTTGGTATATGTGTAGCTTCTCTGCGGTAATAATCAAATATAGAAACAAGTCCCTAGCGCCACACAAAGCAATGAAGGGCTGTAGATCCTAAAAATAATTCAGCAAGCTAACAAAGGATCTGTCCACTGGTGGCTGTAAACACAAAGGTTTGTTTGCATGCTGCCTGCAGTTGAGCAGTCCCAAAGCTACAGCTCAGCCAAAACCTGAAGAAGAACTGAGGAAGGACAATCACCTGCTTCACCCTTACTACATGTGCGTGTGCAGTACACAACAGTGGGCAAGATGGTCCTTTTGGCGCATTACTGGTCTTCTACCATGTGGGTCATGGCTATCCAAGGCTGGACTTGGCTCCACAGATGGGGCTGTTCCACCAGGACATCTCACACACTTTTTGCTATGTGAAGTTAGCAGCTGCTTTTCTATCATGGTCTATAAGATCCATGTTCTTTCTGAAACACAGCACATTTTGTTTATTTTCTTGTCCCTACAGGGACCAGACCAGTGAACTTGCTGCATAAATCAGAGAAACTGTTGCCCTTTAGAGTATGTGCAGTGGGGCTGTGTGCATTACTACAATATATATACTTTGCCATCAACTACTTTTGTCTCTTTCCAAATGAAAACTAACATGTAATGTATTAAGGATCATTTTCCTTTGCAGTAAGACATGCTGTTTATGCTGAATAAATTTTATTCATGTAAGGAACTGACTCAGATTTCTTCAACTGATAGTGTTTTAACTATCACCCAAAAAGTCTCTATAAAAATGTTTAAAATTAGTTTTGAGTCCTCCAGTTTCTTACAAATACATTTTTTTTCAAGATTTAGGAGGAAATTCCTATGCATTTCTGCTCCTAACATATTATACTGATATTATTTTATTGACACTGATTCCAGCTTTGTTGCAATAACTTTCTTCTGATGTCATGTTGTTTGCAATGACTTGGCTAGGCTTGCCTAGAAAATCAAAATTAGAGGAAGAGTTACAGTTCAGAAAATATTCATTGCTATACTAAATACATATAAAAGTAATTTTTACAAATCACATATTGCAAAATTCCTCCCAAACATGTAGTGGTTGGAATACAACAGCTTTTTACCTTTCAGTTTTATTGGCATGTACATTGTGATTGCATCAAGCCAGATCTTCACCTAGTGAAAACTAGCAAAGTTGTATTGCCTCCAGTATCCATTGCTTTCTTTCTGGATAGAGAAAGAAATAAATCTTTGGCTGTTTTATTGTATGCACAAGGCAAATAAAATTAGGGGTATTTTTTTAAAGATCTTTGCTTAGGAAGGAGGAAAAAGAGAAAAAATACTGGCTAAAAATATTCCCATTTAGGGAAGTAACACACTCCAAGGCAGGCACCTCATTGAGTCCATTCAGCATATGCATAGTATGGTGGCTGAGTTATAAATGTGGGGATATGGGATGGAAACCATGCAATGAGTAGGAGATGACCACACACCTTGTGGACCGCAGAGTCTGTGCAAAGCTTGAGAATATTACCATAAGGTAGTGCTTATTTTTAAGCTTTTCTAATTGATAATGGCTATACAAGATGTCCTATTCAGCATAGCTTCCTGTAGGTAAAACCAGTGCTGCTTCTTAAAGTCTCTGCAAGGTTGGAAATACAGGTTTAAGCAAGGCAGAAATAAGAGGAAAATTGAAAAAAAGAAAAAACATGGCCTTGTATAGCTACTGTTATCTCTCTAGCAACTTCAACATAACAAGTTTCAAGAGGAAACTCATCTAATCATTGTATTTTTTTCCTATTTAAAAAGAAAGAACAGTTCCTCACAAAACCATGAAATTAATTTGGTATGCAATGTAACTAGTTTCAGTAAATTAAGGAAATCATGTGTGGCATTCTTTGTGAAAAAAGAAATAAAAATCCATGTTCACCAACCTGCTTTTCCCTAGTTCTCCATTTTCAACTCTAGACTTTGAAAAACCACACGGGTCATATCTAATTAGATGTGAACTCCTCTGACAACGCATCTTTGCCTTGTTTTAGCTAACAGCAGCAGTAAGTATCTTATCAATTCTTCCAGAGCTACGATAGACATGTTCTGTAAGGCTATAGGAACTTGAATTCAGCTCCTAACTGAGCAACATGTACCCTGGATGGTTGTGTCCGCCCAGTTTGGCTTCTCCCCATCCATTAAATAACTTCCCCATCTCATGGTATTATTGGCTGGCTGAAATCTGTTATTGAAGTAAGGTGCCTAAATGAGTATGTGGACAGATAAGTGAGAGAAGGATTAAAACTCTTTCTTTCATTAGCGTTCCAGTCTTTAACTGCCACTCCTCACTAAGAAAATGTTGGAAATATATAATGTGCTCACATCATGTTATCTTGCAAGCAAATGTTAAAGGAACCACAGTAACCAATTTAAAATATGTGTGAATACATATAGTATGTTTACATTGGTAAACCCAGTCTGTTTGTACTAGGAAACATTCTTAGCAAATTATTTTATTTATAACTTCTGTGCAAGCATTCCAGACATAGGTGGTCTGTAAATTCCTGAAGACACGGTTTAAAAGTGAATTCGTTAACTGAAAAATAAAAGTAATAATATCCTCTTGAGGTGCTAGATACTGCTCCAGCTGGTACCAAGTGTTAATCTTTGAAGAAGTGAATTCATTTTTGTTTGGACACTAAGATAATGCTGTATGATTTCACAGTGAAAACACTATCTATCCCTGCTCTTTCTACCTCCAATAAAGTTTTACAAGCAATAAAATGGCCTAGAGATCACCTATCTTTCTGTTGGTTCCTTTGAATGTTTCCTTTTGATGCCTACCGCACAGAAACCTCACCAGTGAATTATAGCAAGGAACACTTCACTACCACTTCTCGATTTAGGTATTTAGTCTGAGCTACAGAGTCTGTGGGGTAGACAGACACTGGCAATAGCATACTTGTTAAAAGCAAGAATATTTTCAGATAGGAGGAAATCTAGGTTAAATCTGGATTAAAAGCAACTTTTGCTTTCGCAGTTCTCAATGTTTTCTCCTTGGCTTCTCCTTGCTTGTTCCCTTTGAAGGCTGATAACACACTTCACCCCCATGCCCAGACACTGATGCCTTCCCCAGGTGGCAAAGAAGCTTTGCTCTGCAGTGCTTTGTAATAGGCTTCGCTCTAAACATATAATGACACTGGAGACAAGGGAACTCCCACTTCCTACCCTAAATAACTCTCTTCGGGATGATCCAGTTTGTTCTTAGCCAAGCACCACATCCTTTCTAACTGGTATAGCTTTCCTACTGAAGTAGCAATTAGGAAAAACATTGCCAATTAGCTAATTGCATTTCTCACAGCTGCCTCAGTACAGATTGCCTTATATGTCATAAACTTCTCTACTCTTTACAAATGACTTATCTCGGAAGTAATTTTTATAAGCAATGTGTTCATTTATATCTTAATTCCAGGAAAGTTGTTGGCTTTCCTGTTCCAGCCCACGTAGAACAATGCACCCATCCAGATTTCCTCATGGGGTTTCCTAGCCCCGTGCTCACAGAGACCTGAACAAGAGCCTCAGCACCCTGCAGCACAGGAAATCCCAATTGCTGCTGCAAACAGGAAAATACTCACAGGGATGCATCTCCATAAAGCCATGCTGCTTCTAGTCCCTCTTGAGCAACCACCTCTTCCCACCATCAGAAGCAGGATATGGCTCTATATGGCCTGTGAGCACTGGAACTACCCAAAATGACAATTCCTGGCTTACTTTGCTCTTAAGCTTTTAGCTGAAGTGCACCAGCCATGTTAGTCACTTCCTCATCTTCCTCCTGGACCCTATTACAGGAAAGGAGAAACAATGCACCCTTGTGCAATTCAACCCTTGCCCGGTAGGCAGCATAGGGCAGTGGTGGCACATGGCACTGAGACACTTGTCCAAGCACAGCTGCCTGCGGATGGAGCAGAAACAATTGCGGAAGAGCCAAATCTGAGGGGATGCTCAAGATTATGTCATTTAGACTTTCTAAGATTAACTTGAATTCATAGACATCCTTGTATCTTCTTGATCCAGTATAACAAAAGCTGTGGTTTCACTGCTGTGAGGTACACAACCTGGAGCTGTAAGAAAGTGGCGCATTTTTTAAACTGGTATCTGTCCTACTTCTCATGTTTATTTACATGACTGTGCAGAAAGACTTTTCTTCAGAGGAATACTCCTATCCCATGACTCCCCATGGGCATAAACCAGACCTCTGCAGCTCTGATTGGCTTGATCCAGTAACTGAAGCAGAAACTATCAAAAACAATAACATTTCCACTAGAATAAAAGGGCTAAAGGTCTGTGCATGATAAGGTCCAGTCTGTGCTGCAAAAGGGTTTTCTGGGGAGAGTCTACAAGGAAGTAGTGGGTTTTTTTCAAACTGGACCAGTATTCACTCAAAAGGTTTGAACTTCCACCAAGCCCAGGCCAAGCTGTAGTGAAATCCAGACTTCTCAGGAATTTTTAGAGGATGGTTACGTATGTGCTGCTGACACTGTTGCAGTGTCAGTGCAGGGAAATTAGACCTTCCTTCCAGTAGATAATGGAGAAGGTATACTCTGCCTTGACCAATTCTACTGTTGTCTCCAATAGAAAATATAGGATTATTTCTTCTTTCTAGACTATGTAAAATGAGTTACTATGAGAGCAGATCAAGAACCTCACATGAGGAATCATGGAGCAAGAAATACGTATAAACCAAGTGCCAGATACTGTTGCTTACTGTTACAAACCATCACAAACCCATATCCTGTGAGAACTAGAGGAGTTAAACTTCTTTATTCCACTCAAGAATGAGCATAAATGGTCTTCTTTAAGTAAATTGTCCACAGATATATCCTTTAATTCCAGAAAGAACTCCCATGTTTTCACGAACTGTATTGCCTTACCTTTTTTACCTCCTTGCACTGTACCTTTTTAAATTGCTCTTTAGTGTTATTTTGTGTGAGTTCAGCTCCTGCCAATGTTTCAGTGCAATTGCTAAGTCCTGCACATACTTAAAATGATAGGCTTGTGCCGTCTTTCATCTGAAGCCAAATGGGTTTTAATATAGTTATCTCTTTAAAAGCAGTGCTCCCCCTCCTCCTTTGCTGCTTCACCAAAATGAGACAGGCAGAAAATTCTTCATCCAACTTTCATTCAAGAGCTGGTTTGTAGTAGCTGTTAGAGACAACCAGATCCAAAGCCTATTGAAAGCAATACAAAAAAAACCCATTGGCTTAAATGGGTCTTGGATCACGCCCAAATAGCTTTCTGGACCTTTATCTAAGTTTTGGGCTTTTCCAAAATATTTATAAAGTAATACTACTCCTTGGCTGGCTAAAATGTAACCTTTCACATCTGCAGAGACTGTGTTCTTGACGTAGCTGGATGAAAAGTACTGGAGACCGTAGAAAGGTTTCCGAAGGCAGAAAAGAGGACCATAAGTTCAAACCTGTCCATTAACAGGTAGGGTTTGATGTGTGGCTACCCACCACTTGCTGCTTGAGTTCCTCACGTTAAGTGAGCAGCCTGGGCCAAACAGTGCTGCTACCTCTCCAGACCAACTCATTCACCTCTTGTGCAAATATTCACCCTGGGTCAAGAAGATACACGAGGTCATGACTCAAACCATCCTTTCTGCAATAAGGCCAGGAAGGGGACACAGGAGAACCAGTGCTCAATCCTAAGTATTTCCACACATTGTCTTACTGCATTTGAACTGGAGGGAGGGAAAAGAAGGCACGAGTGATGGTGATGGGGGGCGGGAAACTGTCCTGTTTACTAGAGGGAAATGCTGAGATAAATAATTAATTTCTCAAATAAGCCAGTTCATAAAGGAACCTTGCTTGCTGAGCTGTGTTAGTGCTACCACATCCCCAGAAGAAAGGTCCTAAAGCAATAAAAAAGAAGACTGTCCTGTATTTAGGTTTTTTATTGAATTGAGAGATCTATTAAATGTCATTGTCAGACAACAGAGGACACCAATTTCGTCTTATAGAATAAAGGGGTAAGGGTGACAAAGAAACGGTTTGCAGAATGGGAAGGAAGGGAAACATCCTTAAAACCATGGTGTAAGCCCTGCTGCTTGCACTTCCTCACCCCATCAGAGTCCAGACCCACCTTCTTCCTCATCCAGGTCCCATTTTCCAGGCTTGCAAGGGCTGGAGTTACTCACATTTTGATTTTTGGTTCAGATGACAAATTCCACTTTGTTCCAGGGGTATATTACTAAATCACATTGTGCCACATTCAAAGTGAGTTGGCCTTTTCAGACACCCTGTGCTCCAAGGAGAGAGCCATTTGTACAAAAGTCTGTGCAGTGTATATGGGCATTTAGTAGGGAGATTAATATTAAAATACTCAGCTATCCAATGAACTTATTAGGATAATGTAATGACTTGTTTCTAGATGTTAGAGTTCACTTAAAGTTCACTGACTATTATGGGATTGATGGTATATAGAATAGCTTAATCTTACCGTGGGAAAACTAAAGTAATGTAGGGGAAAATTAGGCAAGACATGGAGGATAAACTTCCATTCCTATGAGAGATACCACGAGACATGCCAAAAAAGGCAGAAAAGGAACCACTTACTTCCAATGCAGTGGGAAAGGCTGCGCTGTTACCAACACTTACAGTAGCCATTTGCAACCCCTATCTGTTTTGTAGACATTTTGCAAAAGCAGGGAGGGGAAAAAGTGCTGCTTTATGTTTCTTTTTTTAGGTGCACAATGCAGAGGGGAAACCAGAGATTCAACAGACAGCTCTGTTTTGCAGGCTAAAGATTCCTGCTTCGTTTACTGACAGGACCTTTCTGTGCACAAGAGGAGACCTCCCACACCTTAAATTACCGCACTGAATGGAATTACATTCTGCTTTATCCTCTGCATTCCAGCTCCTGCCCTTAGCCTTGTGACTGAGTGCATGCGTCTCTACCGGCTGCATGTCCCAGAGAGCTCAGGTCACCCCCACCATTAAAACCCAGAACCAAACCTGTAGGGAAAAAGGTTCCTCATTCATATATATCCTTCCCAAGTTCCACTGCTTCCATAAGTGAATTAAACTTGCAGAAGAAAACATTTGAGAGAAAGTTAGAGCTAATGAAAGCTGCACAAGCTTCTTTGGCTTCACTCATCTGGAGGCGAAAAGTATAGCTCTAGGCAAGCAGGAGCTTGTTGAGCTTTAAGAAATGTTACCTGCTTAAAGGCAGGTAAAATCTGGCATAAGCTGTTAATCCATCATTCAGGTTTTTACATGCCAAACTCCTGTAAATGTTTTTCTACCACATCCTGTCTCCTCCTTCCCCAACTGAAAAATAATAATAATTTTGGAAGCGCATGAATTAGGTCTGCCATTCTTTTTTTCTTTTTCTCTTTCTTTTTTCCTGTTTTTTTTTTTGTTGTTGTTGTTATCCTTAAACTACATCATACAAACCTCATCTCTCTCAAAGGACTTGATCCTCCACTCCTAGACAGAGGACAAAATTCACCACAACTCCAATTTGAAGGGAGACTCAGGAATCTCCTTCAATTTGAAGGGTACAAAAAGGATTTTTCATCCAAGACAGAAAAACTAAGCCTTCCTCCTGTCCATCATATATTCATGGCCATCATCAGGATGCCACTTTGGTCAGCTACCAGTGACCCAGACAGGGCTTTCCAGCAAGAGAACCTGACCATGTTCACCCCAGGCGTAGGCAGGAGGGAAAGGGGAAGAGAAAGAGAGGTTAATATTGATATGAAAAATGGGGCAAGGCCAGATTTGAGTAGCCTCAGCTTCAGCAAGGAGAAGTGTTGACAAAACAGTCATCCCGCTGCCAAGGCATTACTCTGAATGAACAGTCCCTGACAGCAGGTTTCAGCACAGCCGGCAGCACGATGGATCTCTTGCTGTGCCGATGCTCATTTGGGCAGCACTGATGTTGTGTCCTTCGGACCTTCACATCTCCTGCATGTGTGCATACAAGCATGTCCATTCTTCTCAGAGTAACAGGGAAGATGCTTTTTGGTTCGGTTTTTCTTCCTATAGCTAAGAGGGGATTTGTGGAGGGCTTAGCACACTGTGCTTGCACAGAGATTAGCTGGGATAGGATCCACTGCTCATTGCTCTAAATCTATGCATGATTTCAGGGCCAGACTCACTTTCTAACGGCAGGCTGAATCTGATGGCTTCCATGTTGAGATCGGCAACCTGGTGACTCTACAGAGATCTCCATTTGATATCTCTAGTGTTAGCTCTGCCACAGGCTCCATTTTCCTTTGCAGAAGTTGAGTCTTAAAGCAGAGGTGCCAAACCAAGCCCAGTGACAGCCCAATCCTTCCCACTTGCTGGTTATTGTGCTTTTGCAGGTCTGGGGTGCTGCAGACTCCCTGGTTCAAAGCTCACCTCTCCAGATGTAGGAAACAGCTGAAACACAGAACACCTGGACTTTGTAACACAATTCTGCTGCGAGCCACACACTAAAAGAAATATGCAGATCTAACAAAACATCTGAACTCCCCAGTGCACCTGCAAGCCCTGAGTTTATTGCTCCTTATCATTCCTTGGGCAGAGTCCTCAAGGGTACTTGCATTCTGCACAGAGCTTTCCCATCACCTCATCCCTCCCTCAGTCTTGTTTCTTTTTGCTTAAGGTCTTCTCTCCTCAGTAAGATTATGTTCCTTTCTGCTCTCATCCCAAGCAACAACAGTAATTTTGCTCAGTTTCCAGGGAAGTGATCTGATATTTAGTGCCACGTTTGCCAGGTAGGCTGGTTTCACTACAGGACTTCCCAACCAGTAGCACTTCCAAGTGCTCACAACATCACCCATATGTAAGGCTTTCTGCCACTACAAGGAGATAAATACTACAGAGAAAGTCAAAAACTCCCTCAGGGAAAACACAACTGGCAGAATTGTATAAAGTATGCAACCTCTATTTAGAGTCTTTGCCTTGTTATACTATGCTTTTTTTCCATGAATTTTATTTTCCCCAGAAGTAGAAAGTTATGTATAACACTTTTTACAAGGCATTTGGCATTTACCATATCGATGGAAATATGAGTTGCCTCCCTGATTTCCTGTTTACAGTGTCACCTCTCTGTAGAATTCACAATCTCGCAGAGGCATTGGTAGGTTGCAGACTATTTTCCTTTCAGGATTTGTACACACAGAAGAGAGCATTGACACATTCTAACTTTAGGTCTATCTGAAGGCCAAGCTCCCTACAGTGTCAATGCAACCTCTAGAGAGCAATTCGGGATATCTAAACTAAAAGTCCTAAATTAAGCCACATGAATGCTCCCAAAGTGTCAAGGGCTCCACATTTAGAAGAAGGGGATATCCCAGTATGAATGAACCAAGAGGAGTTATTGAGCTTAAGAAGACCAGGATTTTCATTCACAAATTTAATGACCTTTTGTTAAAGTGAATTCTGGGAGTTTTTTAAGGCAGTTATGAACTTCCTTCAGAGCTTTATGAAGCTGCATTGAATAATTAAACAAACAAATCTAGTCCCATGCTATGTTAATTATATGCCTTGTGGTTTCATATATATTTTTCTCCCTTTCATAGTTACCTTTTAATATGTCCCCATATTTCTTTCTGACTTTTCTGTATTACTCTCTTTAGTCTTCAGGAAACCCATTATTACTCATGAGACCAAGTAATCAAATAAGTCTCACTGAGTGCAATTAATCTCTTCAGTTAGGAGGCTGGCTGTGAGATGGCTTTCACCTTTATATTTTTGAGTTGCTACGGATCAGCACAGCTTCCCCCTAAAGTTACATGTCCGTGTCCCTGTCCCTCTGTACCCTGCAATACATAGGATGTCATGCCAGGGAGAGTTTCCAGCCCTCCTGGACAACCATGAATTGACCCCTTACATTTGACTGTGTTTAGGAGGGAGGGAAGGAAGAGCTTATTTCAGTATTTCAATGATATCCTTAATGCGGCAAGTTATTTATCTTCAGGAAGGACAGATTAATGACAGTTCTGTTAAATGTGTAGATTTAAAATGTTAATATTGCAGCAGAATTATAGCTAAGTGTATTTTTATGCAGCTTGGCAGAATCATCACCCTGGGGACAGGGCTTTTGGTCTGAGCTCAGAAGACCAGTTCTGTAGCCAAGAATGATCACGTATACTACAGAAACATTAGAAATAAGAGATCTAAATCTTCCAGACTGTTTGGAGATATACCTTGAATTAATGAAATTTTGACAGTGCCTTGTGGTATTCTTATCAGCAAGTTTGAGAAACAGATTGAAAATAAACTCATGCAAGATGGGAACACAAAGTGTGAAAAACTGTTCTCAAGAAGACCTATCTTCAGATTACTCTCAGAAAAGAAGTGTAAGGGTTAGGATATTCTAAAAGACTGTTACTGGTCTGGTACTTTAAATAATAACTCGCACTATTGACTAGATAATATGCTTATTAAGTTGGAGATGGCATCCTGCTAGAAGGTCTGCAACATGTTGGAAATTCATGAAGATCTTACAGATTGGGGCAATGACCAAGAAAGGGTAAAAGCCAATAAGAACAAGTAAATTTTTCTGTAATTAAATACAAATAATTGATTGCACAAATACAGGATGTGATTGACCATTGACATATAAGTTCTGCATGCAAGGACATGGGGTTTATATGAGATCACAAGTTAAGCATTGGTCAGGAATGTCCATGTTGTTATGACAAATACAACAAGACCCAGGAGTCTTGTCTCTAACATGCACACACACAAAATCATTTCCATCCACATCATGCTGGGAAGGTCTCAGCTGTGAGATTTTGTCCTATTTTAGTACTACAGTTTAAGAAAGATGTGGGCCATTGGCAAGAGTCCAGAGGACAGCAGGGATGGCCAAAGGTCTTGAAAACAAGGACCACCAAAGCTCAAGGATTGTTTAGTCTAGAGAAGGAGGCAGAAAGTCTTCAAGTAGGTGAGATCTATAAGGAGGGAAGACACAAATTCTTGTCCTTTTCCATTACAGATGGGACAACAAGAAACATTTATGTATTGCAGAAAAGGCATTAGGAAAACTTTCAGTGGTAAGGATAACTGGCAGTGGAAGAGATTGCCTAGAGAAGCTGTGAAGTTCCATTTATTAGAGGTTTTTTAAGTGCTAGCAGAGCATAGAGCACAAGTAATCCTCTCCTGGGGCAGAGGGATGAACTAGATGACCTCTTGAGTTCCCTTCCAGCCTGTTTTCTGTGCTTCTAATGTAAGTAAGACAAGAACCAAATAAGCATGGGAAAATATCCTGTAGCAAAATACTACAGACCCAGTTCACATAGCTTTGAAGGGCAAGTCAGATATTAATTGATCTTTAAAGAATTTAAAGCAAAAATTATGCTATTGCTCTTCTAAAGGCATTACGGAGATTTTTTTTGTAGCAGTGTAGTGCTTATAAATTATTCCACTATACTGTTGAAGCGAGTGGGAGGACAGTGGGAATATAGAGCTACTCTGTGGTGTGGCTATAGCCTGGGAATTTTAGTTTAAAGAATCAAATTCTTCCTCCTTTAATCCCACAGAGCAAAACTGACCCATGCATTTACAGAGGGGATACCTGCATATGAGGCACTTCCAGATTGCCCTGAATGAACCCTAAACACAGCAGATTTTCACAGAGGGGTGAAATAATCTGCTGTATAGGTAATTTCCCTTTTATGATAGGAGGTATGTGAGACCTGCTTACCAGACAGGGAAAAACATTGCCTTGTGCTGCTTTTCAGCCCTGTTGAAGGAGCTGCAGAAGTCTGGTCTACTAGTGCAGAGAATCAATTGAAATCTTCACTTGGGAGAATATCTCCTACTGCCTGTTCATGTACGTACCATCAGTATTTGAGCCAGTATTGAGTTTTGAGTCCTTTGACAATTATCCAAAAGTAGTTAAGCAGGGAGACATTTATAGGCAGAACCAGCAGGAAAAGTGGTCAGGAGAATTGCAAATTTAGAGGTTTACAAGCTGCTATGTCTGACTATGAATAGTCAAGTTCTGAAGATGTAACCTTTCGTACATTTCTCTTGCAAACCATTTAGCTGCATAAAAATTGAATAAAACATGAGTATTTTTGACTGCACAATCTGATGTTCATCTTACCCTATGGGAAAGATAGACTTGCAACCCTTTCTGAGTGGAGCTCGTGCTAATTAACTTGTCATGAAGATAAATATAAAAATAAAAACTCAAAGGAAAAAGTTAAATCAGGCTGTTTATAGATGGCAGCACACTGACTAATCCTTATTCGTAATGTTCCCACCACTCCTATTGGACTAAATACCTCTGGAAAGCTCTTATTCAAACTCATGCAGTTTACAGAGCTTTCTTGATTTAACGAGACATACATTCTGATCGATATATAGGAAAGTATAACAGAGGACAGAAAAGAGAAGGAAACACAGAAGGAAAGAGAATATAATAAAATTACAGGGTTGTTCTGGAACTGGAAAAAGGGGAATAAGAGAGCAAAATCACCCTTCAGAATTACCCACTGCAAAGAGGATGCTCATTATGTAATTGAAGAGCTTGATGCATTTCAGGCATTTAATTTTTATTTTGGTTTCTTTCTGCAGCAAATATTTATAGCCCTCTCTTTCACTTGCAAGAACATCCAGTGGTATTTTAAAGAATTTAAATAAGCAGCGTGTCCCTGTTAATATCCACTTTGCAATCAGTTTGACTCAGTTTTCTGGGAGTTATTTTTTCTCAGTGATGGCAAATGAAAACTTCTGCTAGGCTGAGATGGGATCTGTCAGATGGGGGTAAACAGAGCATCACGTTCACAAGCCAAATGCACTTCTCTGTAGTTTAATAATTGTTTAGTTCAAGTCATACTGATATGCAAGTGGGAAGGGGATTGTTTTAGGTGCCTTTTACATTTCTATTCTGCTACTGAAGGCTATGTGCGGATAATAAGCATGCCCTTTTTTTCTTTCATTCAGGGTGTTAGTTCCCTGGTTATGCACCAGACATCACCAGAAAATTAGAGAAACCAGGCAGTGACAAGATGGGACCTCTGAAATCTGAACCTCATTTTTTGGTGCACCTGATGAGTACCCATCTGTCCATACTGGGTTTTTTTACATCTTCTTGATATCAGGCCTCTGGAGAGCATTTGTGGTACTCCAGGTTTCTCCGTGTTTTTGAACACATAGGTCTAGGTGTGTGACCAAGGTCATGGGCAAAATTGGAAGCAAAAACCAGACCTCTGTGGCCATTGCCCTCGTCAATCACTGCCTGATGGAAAGCACTACTGAGATAATGCAAATACTGTCTGAAGCTCACTCACTCACGTATACCCTTAGAGGACCGGATGTGCTAACCCAGACCTTTCCACAACCCATTTACATCCCTGCATCTGGCCAAGTGTCCATTTCAGAGACATGCATGATAAATGGTGGTGCTATATCATGTTTCATTTCAATACCAGGTACTGCACAAAATAGCATCAAGCTATTATAATTGTTAGGGGTAGGTTGTTCTGTTTTGGAAATACGATAAAACATTTGCAGCATTCTAGGGAGGGCTCATTCCTCTGAGTTTTACCACATGGAACTGGATAAATAATTTAAACAAACATTTTGAACAATTTTGCAAAATGCATTTAATGAATTATTCAATGAGCTCTATTTGATCATCCTCAGACACAATACTGCTGTCAACAGCAACGCAGAACTTTCTAAGTAGGTCTTAAATATTCATTTTTCTCCATTTGAGAAATAATGTGTACTCTGTCCTATCACCCGTGTTAGCATGTCTTAGAGAGAAATAGTTTCACAAGTTGTCATCTCTCCCTGTATTTGTGTTAAACTTTAAATTTAAGATTAGATTATCTCTTACATATATTTTTTTAAAGATAAGTGTAGGAAAATGTTTGCAGTGCCAGTTAAAACCATGTCTACAATGTAAAAGTGAGTGCATCTCTGTATTCGAATAGTTACATAAAAACACAAGAGAAACAATGGAGAAGGAATGGCATTCCTGGAATGCAGTCCAGATGTATATGGGCTGGGTAAGGCTAGATAAAGTTTTAGAATAAACTCTGCAGTAATAATCACTTAAGACAAAAGGTCTCTAAAGCTCTAATTGCTGATGTAATCCTTGGATCTTAAGGCCAGATGTCTGAAATTTAGACCAGAAATGAGTGCTATGTGATTTTGCTGACAGTTAGTGAAAAAAATTGTGGTTATTGAAAGGGGGAAGCATGAAAATTAATACTCCCCAAATTTTGCATTAGGGGTGAGAATCTGTTGGAAAGGAAGCAAAGTTCCTACTGGACTCCTCGGGGACCAGGTCTACTCCAGATTTATATTTAATATCTGTCTGATGAAGGCAGTTCAATGCAGGATCCAGCAGCAAGAAGAGAAATGAGAATTGTTTGAAGTAAAACAATGGCATTAGACTTTACTATTCACTACAATCCTTTTATCTTCACCTGTATAACAAAGCTCACAACCAAGGTATTTTCCTCTCCCAACCCATTGCTGGTAGGGGAAGGCAGAAAGAATGGGAAAATACGCAATATGCCAGCTCTGATTCTCTGGTTCTTGCGATGGTTTCATATTGGATCTGAATTTTGGTGACTTTGCAGCGGCCAACAGCTCTACTGGGGTCATTGCCACTTGTAAGCCTGAAAGGCCTCTAGTTCTGTTGCAATAAAATTATGCTACTCTACAACAGTGCAAATTCAAGTAAAATCAAACCTAATGTATAAGCTCCTAACACCTCCAGAAACAACTGACATTCATTTAACATCATACCATTGGCCCCGACTGCACGATATACCATTTTCAATATTCTCTTCCCCCATAACATCCTATGAATATCAGATAGAGTGATCTGCTGGATATTTGGCTCCTACCGGCTGCTTAAAAGCCAGAAAGGAACTAGAGCAGGCAACAGAAATCCGACTCAGTCATGTAAGGAGAATGCTTCCTACAGCTCTGAGAAACATTAACATTCACTATGGCTTTGAAGAGATATAGTAATTGGAGATCTTTTGGAGAAAAAGGTGTATTGTATATATTGATTTATATACGGAACAAAGTGGGTGTTAGATATTACAGGAAGGACAAACTCATTCATGTGAGGGCCCATATGCCCTTCCTTCAATTTGTATTGTTCTAGCTTGAAACTTTCTGACACCTGTTAGCTTTTCTTCCTTAAGAAATACCTCTTTTTGTAAGTACAACCAAGTTATAAAAGAAGAAAAACATTGCAGCTTTTACCAAAATCTCTCAGGCCTGTATGCAATGTGTTTTTAAGTCAAGGTGAAACTTTAAAGCTTCTGAGAGAAAGTTAGTTTAACCTCACCATCAGAAAGCTTTGTTTGCAGGTTAATGTACTGGTATTTGAAATGCAAGAGCACTACAGCTCCTACAGTCTAATGACTTAAAAGAAACTGAGGATGCCAGACTCCTGAGAGCCCCTGTTCTCAGTCTCAGCTCTTTTGTTTCAAAGTCATCCAAGACTGTTGTAGAGCCAGGAAAGGACCCCAAATCTCCCACATCACCTTTGTCTCACTACCAGATGAAACATTATGCCTTGTGTCATAACACTCGCTGGATCTAACGAATGCATGAGCCTGCAGCAGGCAGAGAAACTGGAGATTCACCCCCCATGCAGCACCATCCATGTTTTTTCCTAGCTGGCTACATGGCTGCTCATTTTTTATTCTTCCTTCTTACCAGAATTTGGATTAATAGCACCCAGGCCTTGTAAAGACCATCAGCTGCATAGATTGTGGTTTTGGGGTTTTCAGACAGCAAGTGGACAACTCCACAGTGTTCATTTCCAGTGCATGTTCATCCTAGATTTAAATCCATGCGTCTATGAGGTAAAGGCTGGAATGCTGTTCCAGAGCCGCCACATTAACAACCTTGTGATAAAACTCATAGGGGTGATTGTTTATTAATTTTCAACCCAGCCCTTTAGCAATGGAGACAAAGTTGACTGGTGTAGATGTAGCACTGTTTTGTTAGTGCTTCAGCAGTTTGATAGTTATCCAGTGAGGCTTTCCCTTTCCTTAGAAGTAATGACCTTTATTGCTACTTTTACACATTTCTCTTTATTGTACATTACTCTCAATTCTATATCCATAGTGAAATGTGTCAGATAAGCCCTTGCTGTTGGGAGACTCTGTCTGCATTGTGGAGGCATTGTACTAATTCAGTTTCTGTGCATGAATGAACATATATAGAAGCTACACATTATACTAAGTGTGCCCTTAGTATTTTCCTTGGAATGCTCTGCAGCAGCTTGTTACCCTGTTCAAAGACAAAATGTATAACTTAACAATTTACTTCTAGCGGGTATACTTGACATCCCCCTCCACTTAACCCCAAATCACAGGAACCACAGTCTAAGGTAAGAGGACAATTCAGTCCTGGTCCTCAACAACTCTTAATAGTTCCTTTTTACAGCAAGCACTGCCAAATGTGGTCAGATGTGTACCTGGGTGGCGGTTTAGAAGTGCAGTTGGCTGCCGGCAAAGCACTAAGTTGGGATCACTGAACTTTTCAAATGAATGTTTCAAATGCTGCAGAAAGAACTCAGAGACAGGGAAAAAGAAGTAAGAGGCAGAGGGAGAAACTTAAAGAAGTCTGTGGAATAAACTTCAGGACCATGTGGGTGAATCCTATTGAATAAGGTTGGTAGTGAGGTGTTGACACAATCTCACCCATGTACCTTGACTGTGGAAGAACGGAGGGATTTGGCCCTTTTAGCATTTAAAGCAAGCATTAAATTAGAAATATCAGGAAATGTAACATCTGGTACAGGACTAGGGAGTATTTTAAAGAAATGGAATGTCAAAATAAACGTCTTTGTATCTCTATCTTCCTTAAGCATAAACTACTGAAAGGCTCTGTCTTACCAGCTCACACAGCACAAGTTACAGCTCGGTAAATTTGTAAGTCTGCTGCCTTTGCTGTGTTTATACACTACCAGTCCAACTCCAGCTGATTCTGGACTGAGATTAGATACAGCCCTGCTCTCCATCTGCACTGATAAAATGAGAGAAAATGAAATGATTTCTGCAATCCCGTAAATCCTTTTCACTTGCTGTTTATCAGGAGTTGGCGAGGGCAACAGCAAAGGCAGAGTTCTCAAGGTCACCCCAGTACACACTGTGCCTCCTTCTCTTGAAGGACTTCTCTTTCTTTCTCCTGAATTAGTTCATGTGGAAAAGAAAGAGAGGAAAAAAACGTAACAAGGAGTACTGACATACCCAATGTTCCAAAAGAAAATAACAAGACCATGTCAAATTGCTTTATGTTCCCTTCTGTAAAAACATGCATGTTCAAACAGGCTCTGCAAAAGTATTTGCCTTGCTCACTCTGAACAATGGGGAAGAAGCTCCTGTGTGCAAGGGGAAACATCACACACGTTTGAATCACAGCCTTCTCTTTTAAATCAGGAGGGATTCTGGGGGGGGGGGCATAAGACCTGCAAGATTTTGTAGGGGATCATACTTAATGCTTACAAGCAAACTATACCTTCTAATCAGAGCTACTACATGAGACCTGGATCCACTGGAGTATATGCCCTGTTATATACCTATGTAAAAGTTATTGTAAACTTTCTGCAAAGCAGATTTCTTTCCAGGTAGCCTAACCTCTACGGAAATTGGATAATCCAGGATACTGGGATGCAATTATCCAAACCTCTACTGATACAGACTTCCAACAGACTCCCAACAGACTCCCATCTACTTAAAAGTCTGTTTCATATTCCTTGATATTTGTTTTCAGTTCCTGGTGACAACAAACTTTCTTGTGAAGTCTATCTGGGTCAGGTTTTCAATCTGTTTTTATGAACAAAATTTACTTGGGAATGTTGTGATGTGATGAATGTGAGCTTAAGTATCTGTCAATAAAAGCCAATTCATTCTTCAGTATCAATATGGGTTCAGTTTTGCCTGCAAGTCGTACTAAAAGCTGAATCATGCTGAATCTTCAAGCTATACGTACGGAGAAATAACAAGTTTGCAGAAACATGGCAGTTAAAGTGCTTAAATCTTCAGAGTTTGTGAAGTCAGAGAGGCAAAGGTAGAGTTCAAGCCAATCAATACAAAAGATAAGCACAGAAGACATGCACAGATAAATGTGAAAGAGAAATTGAGGTACACAGGTCATCAGCTTTGAAAACCAAAATGTATTATATGATTGATTTCAACTGCTTCCGTGGTCCCATGCCTTTGTTAAAGCAGATGCCTGCAGGATCAGGAATGTAGACAATAAATAGGTGAGAAAGCATGAACTTCTACTGTAACAACCTGCAGGGTTTGCTGGCTGGTCAGCACCAATGCTGAGTAAGCAAAATGCTGCAGACAATATGTTTTGCTGTCTTGATCACCAGAATGGTTGTGGCACCAGCAGCTTTCCCGACTTGTCAGAGCTCTGCAGTGTTTACTGCACACATATTTCCTAACTTGGCTCCTCAAGCAAACTCATACCTGTGGCTTGGCCAGCAGAAGAGGACCAAGAGGGAGATAGCCAGTATCTAGAGAAATCATCTCTGCTTGATGTTCTTTGCATGTTGACATAAAAGGTTTAAATAGGGTAAGGACAATAATAAGAACAATAGGACAGCTTCCTCTATGTGCACTTGAAGACTATCCTAGAGAAATGTGAAGTGATCCACGTGCAGGCAGATAAATAGCAGCTGCAAACTCTGCAGACACCATCACAGATGGAGGTTAGCAACCCACGGGTGTCTCTTTCAGTTCTGCAAGAAGAAGAAGGGAAAAAAAAACCCAAACCTGTAAATTGGAGGAATCACAGTGAAAAAGGGGGAAAATAAACACCAAGAATGGAAAGATAATTATGAAAGTATGTTGCACATATTCACAGCAGTGAAGCTTTCTCATCTGTTAAAGAACACAAAGTAAATGTTCACTTCAGAAAACCACATGGGAAATGCCAACAAAGGCTGGTATAACACCGTGTCCTTCCTTTATTTGCAGTAGCATAAAGACCTTTTTATCAGACATTCTAATCTTGCTTAGCATTTAATAGGACAGTGTGCCGGGATATCCACTCTGCTATTTACTATTTAATTAATTTGACAGAAGTCCAAAAATACTGAAGGCAAAACAGTGTATCAATATTTACTGTACTGATTCACTGGAATTAAAATACTGTAAAAACATAACTGTGCACAGACACCGTTTGTCTTGGCCAATAAAGTATTTTGAAGGTTCATGTTCAAAACACAGGTTTGTAGTAAAATTATCACTGAAAGGTATTGATCAAGCTGTTATGTTCCTAGCTATGTCTGATAGCAAAAAATATTCTGAACAACTTAATTAGGGATGATCACGACAAGGTTAGAAAAACAAAGGCTGACATTGACAACTAAATAAATATTGCCATTAACATACTGGAATCTGGAATTTCTGTTGGCCAAAGCTGGACATTTCACTAGAAGTATGAAGGGAAAGGTGCAAATACAACACTGATTCTTAATATGGCAGTATCTTATCAAAATGTTTCTGTGCAATCCCTTCTCTCCTCTACATGTGTGTATAAAATATTAGACCTGGTGAGTGAAAGACCACAACAGGATCTTGCAAAAGGCAAGTGATGCATCCAAATGATATGGGGTTTGAACTGGACAATGCAGAGAATGTGAAAAAACTGTGTTGAGAATCTGCATGCTGAACGCTTTCGCTTACCAGGCCTCTGAAAAACTTCTTTAAATCCAGGCTTTTGTCAAGAGCACTTCAGTCTGAGTTTTATTCTCAAGCAAGTATTACTCATTAACTGCATAACAGGAGCTCTGTATTGGCAGCCTGTCCCCAAACTGAAGCGCCTGAGTATGAAGAAAATAATAAATCAGATGCAGTACAATAATATAATAGAGCATAGCTCCATCAAAAGCATGGGGGAGGGACAACGTGTTTTAAGGAAACTGTGAAATCCATGGAAAAAAGGTTGGGTTAGGAGTGACCCTTACAGAAAATACTCTTAGAAGAATCCAGCAAGAAATCCTTAGCTAAAGTTTTTATGCACATAAATGACCATGAACCTTCTCTAGAATTGTGTCCCATTACTAAAGGCATGATTACCCCATCTGCACCCCACAGCATTGCTCTCTCTCTTATTTTTCCATGTTCTGACTAGTCTAAAGTGACATGTACAGTCCCAGTGCTTGAGCAGAGGAGCCTCCAGCATAAGTGGGAAGGTGTCCCTAACCACAGCTCATGGGGGGCTTTATGAGAAATATCAACTTAACTCAGGATGGAGGAGGGTCACTGGTGAGTGCTAGAAGAAAAGTCTACAATCTTGGAAAGCAAATGTGTGAAGAAAGGAGTTGACCAGCACACAGAGTATATAATTATGAATCCACCTTTCTTAGGCAGGCAGGTTCCAGGACTACATCTCAGATATGTGTTTGTGTTTTCTTTGGGGGAGGGAGGGGAGGCAAAAGATAAGAAAGAGATATGGTATCTCTAAAAAAAAAAGAGACACCAAGGTTTCTGATTGCTCACAGCAGGAGTGAGCCATTACACATTGGTTCACACATCTGTGATGGCCTGATTTTGACTGTCAGTTTCTGCCTTTGTGGTGAGGGCACATCAATATTTTGCTTGGTTCATATCTGTAAATTTGGGCAGTTAGGCAGCATCTAAATCAGGTCAAGGGAGCTACAGTTCCCCACTGCCCTGGCTGGAAACCAGGATCTCCAGACAGGCAGCTGCGGAGAGCAGGGGAGAGCGCTTGTTTAGCACATTCCTGAAGGGCACTGACTATCTACAGCCATTTTCAAGTGGTTCTCCTCAAGCCGACCCAGGAATGTGCTGATGGGCCATACAGGTATGGTCAACCTCGCTGAGAGGATGCAGGACCCTCAGGACACTGCAGGGAATGTAATGTGACCTTACAGTCCTTTGAAAAGCTGCAGGGAGAAGCATCTGCAATGGAAAGCGTTGTGCTGCCCTGCAAATAATTTGTTATTAGCTCCTAAATTAAGCACATTTAATTGCTTGGCCCCCTTTTATTTTGTGTCAGGAATAAATCTTGTGCAATCATATGAAATAAAAGGAGGTGACAGAAGAAGAGAGGGATGCTGGCATGCTGTTGAGAAGTCAGCATTCACACCAGCTGGGGAGGCTGTGCTTTCAGTCTTCCAGAGCCCCTGGCCTGAGCTGAAGCAAGCAGCATTTCACTCTTTTGCCGGATCATTGAGTCTGAGGGAGGAAATAGGTAGGTTAAGAAACTGTTTTTCACAGAAGAGCCAACATCCTCCAGGATGGAGCACTTAGAAAAACTTTGCATGAATTAGCAAGCAAATGTGAGGCTGGAACAAGTAAAGAGGGACAAAACTTGTCAGTTTGTCATTCATGCAATAATCTTGTCAAATGTGAAATTTCCTGAATTGGTGAATTTTGGCTTTGTTTTTGGAAGGGAGGAAGGAAGAGGGATATTTTATATTGTTTGTGCTGCATTTATATTTTTACAAAGTGGAGAAGCAATGCTATTATTTATAGCATTCATCTTTAGAATGTCACATGGCAATTTCAGGATCCTCTGTGAGTGCCACACCGATGTGCAGCATCTGAACATCCAAATTGGATATTTGCTTCCCTAATGGGGAGAATACATACATGCAATTGCTTGTTACATATTCAGAACAACCACCAATGCCAGTTTCAATTCTTCACAAATTTAAAACCTGGCTTGAATACAAATCAAATCATAACCCTACCTTTTGTGAAACAGTCCACGTTTTTTGCCATCAATCTCCAACCTGTTCCAGTCCTGGGTCTCTTACAAAAACTGCATTCCAAAAAGTCCATTAGAGACTCAAAATCTAGTGTTACAAAAGGATAAAGAATTGCTCAAATTACCAAAAAAAACCTCTAAAAAACCTAGTCCAACTTTTGATTCCTTGAGAATGGAAAACTAAATTCACCCCAGTTACATATACATATGTCACTACAAGAAATACTGAAAAACAAGTTGGTCTAAGTGCCAGCCATCTTATAGCCCTACGAGGAAAATGCAAATACTTAGGACCATACTTTATTGCATTTATGGTGGTGGAATGGGGAACCAAATCAAGAACTGGAGCTCTACAAAGTATAAGAAATGGCACCTTGATTGCCACCCAACAAAGCGTCTTTGTTTGAGGGTTAGTGTTCTCACTGGCAGGGCTCAGAAATGAGTCAAAGTTTTCAGATGTAAAACTGACACGGAAAAGTACATAGTTTCTGATCTGTGAAGTCAGACGGAGGAGCTGTTATCTGAAATAGTGCATAGCGTCTGAGTAATCTGCCAGACTTAACACATCCTGCCTCAGGAGTCCAGGTGGGAAACTTTACTATAAGAAACAAAATGAAATGCAAAAATACCTGCTAATAGTTCAACTAGTGCGTCATCAACACTCTACAAATAAAGCTGTTAAACTATACATATCTCCACCACTGTAACTGCTATGTGAGCTGGAAAAAGTCTGTAAGGATAGGTTTAGGGAAATAGAACTTCCATCACATGTCCTAATTAGGGCTAGGCCAAAAGATGGAATGATTTTTCTTCATTAAACAAAGCAGGGAGCTAGAGAGGGTCATTGGCTGTAGAGTATGGAAGAAATCCTGTGCCTCTGCTGGGTGCAATACACATACATAAAGACCATCTTAATGCTGGAGGAGCAACTGACATACAGGCACTGATCCGGAATAGATAAGCAAGCAATTCAGGGAGAAAAACACATCCCATCTCCCTGGGAGGATGTCATTCCAAGATCAGAAGGATCCAAGTTCTCTCCTCTTTAGACACTCTAAAGCTTTTCTGGCAGATTATCCCTCCTGTTGGCTGTGCCAGGTTCAACCACTTATCACAAGCTGGAGGGGGATGTTTCCCCACATTCATATTTGGCACCAAAATTTTCAGCTCGAAATGATGGAGCTGTTACAGAGGTAGTGATTATGAGAGCAACATCCTCCCAGATGGCCTCATAAAAGAAGGAGAGGATGAGCTTGTCTCACTGGCTTGGAATTGCCAAGTCGGCAGAGCTAAAGATCAAGTTTTGAAAATAAAAGATCACGTTGCACCATATTAGGGCTGCCCTCCCTGGGACAATAGACAGTCTTAATCCAGAATCACTCAAATCAACAAGAGTTTTTCCAACAACTTGAACAGCAGCAAGATCAAACTTTGAGGACATGATCTAAAGCCAGGGAAGATAATAGGAATCTTTCTAATCACTGGGATGGGCTTTACATCAGTCCCGAAATGACTAAGGCATGGATGTATGCCTGGAGAGAATAAATCTTAAAAGAAACAAAAGCATGGTGTTGCTGGTAGATGATTTTACATTAGTTTGATTTTCAGATTTCCTAGGTTTGCAAACAGCGTTGTCTTCTGCAAAGATTTTGAAAGCTGTCAGCAGTCAGGTGAAGTTTTGCCTCTTTGCAAAGGTTTATAGATAACAAAGCCAGCTCAAAACCTGCCATTAGCCAGCAGCAGAACCTGACATTGAACCACACAGGGTTTCCTGGTAAAACTAATATTAATAGCCTGCCATGCACTAGGCAGACAGAAGCTGAGTTCCAATCAGTCTTGACCATGGGAAACTGGCACATATCTTCTTCTGGGGGCAGTTGACAAGGATGTACAGTGTGAGTGCTGCCAATCAGACAAACCTGGTACCTCTCACTGCTGCATCAGCTCTTGTGAGATGCCAATGCTGAGCAGCCCCTTGCACTACACAACTGCATAAATCTTTACTGTTTAGTGACAAGGCTCTGGGAGTTTTTGTGAAAATTGCAAAAAAACCCCACCACATCCAGACAACACCTCCTCCCTCTCTCCTTGCTTCCCTTCCCTGCTAAAAAGCATGATCCATGGTTTGTGATAAGGGTTCAGCTTCCAGCCAGTTAAAAATTGCCAACTGGAAATCAAATTCAGACAATTCAAATTAAAAAGTAAGACTCTTCTTTTAACTGATGCTGATTAACCATTGGAATGTCTTATCTTGGGCTCAGTATGGATCAATAGATTGGTAATACACATTCCTCTGGCAACCTGATAATGTCTGAGTTGGGAAGAGTCTAGGATAAAGTTTATTAAAATAAATAAAACCATTTTTGATGGACCCAGAGTCACAGAAATGTATTTTCAGAAGTGGAGCTGTTTTTCCAGCCTGGGCTGGATTTCAACCTTCAGCTGTTTCACATTTTTGCCACTCTGTGGCAAAATACTTGATCCATGAAATTTGTCCTAACTTTCCCTTGGGTAAAAATATCCTGAAATCACAGCCCATATCCTTGTGGCTGACATATCATCTTATAGTGGGGTATTTCAAACCACAAGGATAACAATTTCACATGTTACTAGATTTATATGTATTTCATACTAACTGTCTCTGACGAAAGATTTATAACTTGATTTTGTAAGGTTTATTCTGGTGAGTTTATTAGGAATATCTTAATAAATAGGGCATTCATTGAAATATCCTATATCAGCCATAAGCTACTTCAAAACTGAAGATGCCTATTGTCAAATGAAAATTTTTCTCAACTGTACTTCATACAGAGAAGTTACTTCTTGTACTTGCACAGGAACATCCCTACACTGAGGCAGATGTAACATGACTAATAGGCTCATCATGAGTAATAAGTTCACCCCAGTTACAGCGCATCAGTCAAATCAAGTATTGCTTTTCACCAGACATGACACATCATGATGTGTAAGGCTGGGAATTTTGAAAGATAATGTTAGTGATAGACTGCACCCTGATGCAACATCTCAAAATGCAATTTTAACTATCTCTGGTTACCACGTGGGTTTCTGTTGGGAAGCTTTGGGCCAGGATCTCCGCTGACTTCTCTGAGTAAGCGTCAGGTGTTCATAAGGATATTGACCTGCAATGTCCATGTCATCTTGTTACACAGGGGATGTTTTTAGGTCAGCCAGACAGGTTGGTTTCCAAGACTATTGGGATTAAGGTTTGAGATGGAATCATGCCTTAGGTAAAATGCTTACAGAGATCAAACCTTTGAATAGCTTTCAACTAGGATCAAGAGGTGAATAAAACAGGAAAGAGCAAAAGTAAGCACTCAGGAAGAGGGTCAGTCAGTGTGGCTCTGAGTAGGGAGTTCTTCACTGGCTGTCCCTGAAAGGCAGGACAGTGAGCACTGGGAACTGAAGGTACCTGTCTGATGTTATGAGAGATGGGTCTAACTGAACTTTACAGCAATACTTCAACTACTGCCATAAAAAGGAGGTTTGGAAGAAACAAGTTTTCTCAAAAATCACAAGTCTGGTAACTTCCTGCCATATCAGTGACCCCATTCTCCCACTTCTTCACCTCCCAACCCAAAATCTGTCATTCCAGGTAAAGAAATATCACTTTTCCTTTAGCTCTCACAGTAGAAGCAGTAGGAATTATGGTATCACCCTTGAGTTTCAACACAGAGAGCCCTGCAGAGGAGCTGCAGATTGAGGATCTGAAGCTTTATCATGAGAGCATCAATGTGTCTTAGACAGCTTCAAGACACCCAAGTGTTAAAGTCTCAGCTCTTTGGCATTTCTAGATGCTAAATCCCAAACTATGGCATTTTGACTGGCACTTGTAGGCGGTCACTGGTTTGCTGCTAATTACAACCTGGAGGTGTCTGTGAAAATCACTCTAGCTTGTAGTATTCATGAAATGCGTAACACAAGAAATATGTAGGCTGATGGGAACATTTTATTATGACCTTTGCAAATTTCAGTGGCGATTTGGTGGTCACACTGATGGTCATTTAGTTTAGGGATCCTTTCTTCATTATTTCTGCTGCTTGATGCCTTAAGGCCAACTGGTGTAGAAGTTAATGGCAAAAAACTCTCCTAAACTGCAGTTAAGCATGACATAATAGGGACATCAATTAACTTAGGGCAAGGCTTTATGATTAACTATGAAAATCGGTAGCATTCAGTGGTGCATAACAGCAGAAGACAGTCTTCCACACCACTGTATCACTACAAGGTCATAATCTCACTACAAGGTCATAATCTCACAGCAATTTCTTAAGTGTCCTGACTGAGAAAATACAGATTTTCAGTAGGAGTTTTATTCTGGGTATTGCTGCATTCATAGTATCAGAAAGAGGCATTAATATAACTCTCTACAGATGTGACTGCCTTCTAAACATTTATTAAAGCAGCAGAAGAGATGTTACATACCATAGACTATGACTATGTTAACTGATATTACTATATAGTCTTGAGATAAATCTGTACTCTATTCTGATAGTTACCAAGAGGACTAGAAAAATTATCTACTGATTTGTGTATTTATAAACCATCTCGCGATCTTGGAAAGGAGGTCAGTGAGAAATCTTGGTAGGAAGAAGAGATTTATGGATATCTGTGTTTCACCCTGGGTAAGAATTTTCAAGATGATGAGGTAGCAGAAAAGGCGATTCTGCTGAGAGCTGTTTTCTTTCAGGAGAGACCTTGAAGGCACGAGGCAGAGAAAAACCAGGCTGTTTGTGTGTAGCTCTGATCTGGCCTTACCTGGCCCAAATGCCAGCCCACAACTGATAGAGGCTGGTAGACCTTTAGAGTCCATCCCAGTCTGTATTCTGGGTAACAAAGGATGGGAAAGATGGTGACAAACTGGAGGGTGTTCAACAAAGAGCAGCAAGACTATTACAGTGTGAGAGGAACTGAATTATAAGGAAAGATTACAATAAAACTGAAATATTGCTCTAGGCCAGGTCTGTGCCTAGAGCAAAGCTTTACACATATAGAGTTGCACTGGTTTGTATTAGTGAAGGTTTTAGCTTTTAATTCCTTATTTGCTTTGCAGAGAACATTTTGGTCCTTGGATTGTTATATGGAAGTCAAAGGGAATGTTTTGCCTCTTATCAGAATGAAATCTTAACAGATTATCAACAGGAGGAAGTCAGCTTTGTTTTCAAAGCACAAAATGCTGCAGCCAGTAGCAGAGATTTCTGCAGAGATTTCTACAGAAATCAAGAGGAAAAAAAATCATGCAGTGTCACTGAAGGTCTCGATCACTGGTATTTAATTAAGCCCCAAAATTAAGGAACATTTTATTGTCTACCAAAAGTTTCATTGACCTGAGTGAGAGTTGGTCATACTAAAGGCTGAGCAAGGTATCCCGCTTAGACCTAATTTGTGTAATACAGGTGTCAATTCAGCAGCAGATACACAGCTAAACACACAGATAATGGCAAAAGCAAGAAAAGCCACAGCAGAATAGAAGAGAATATCAAAGTGAGAGGGAAAATGAGGTCTGCAGCACTCACACATACAGATATTCATAGTTACCCCTTCCAAACCTTAGCAGATTGTTTGTTATAGAGCTAACAGGTCAATAGACTGTGTATAACAACAGCTTATCTCTATAGCCTCTGTAATCTGCTGCTGAACTTCCGATCAAATACTGCTCACACTCACAGTGCCTAATACCCATTTCAGAGCTCATTTCTAAAAGTGCACAGAACATTTTATAAATGGAAGTGTACCAGAACATGCCATCGCAGAAAAGTGTCTCAGTTGCTCTGAAAAAAAGGTCCACCACGAAGGAAACAAGTGTAGCTCAACATCTAAATAGCCCAGACAAGCAGTAACAGTCAGAAAAATGCATAAAATTCCACTTGCAGCAGCTGCCAAAAAATAAAATAAATAAAAGCAGACTTACTTCACCCATTAAATCCATCAACCCCTAGGAGATCCATTAACAAACCTAAGCTCAACACCCCAAGGTTCCCACTCCCCAGGATGTTATGTGGCCAGAACTGCCCTACCCAGTGAATGGTAACGTGCAGAGATGTCTCCCCTTGCTCATTCTGCAGGAACTGAGTCTCTCCACAGTGATTTTCCCCCCACACCCCCCTGTACTCTGGCCAAACGTCCTGCACACTGTGTCTTTTCTGCACACTTCATCAGAGGGGGGGATGGCCACGGCTGTGCCACTCCTCCCTCTGCGCTCAGATCCAGACCTCGCGAGCTGGGAGCTTGAGTACAAGGTGTCAGACCTGGCGGGGAGCAGTGCTGGCAGCCTGCTCCACTCTGCTTGGCTCACAGGAGAGAAAGGCTCCGTCAGCTTGTAGCCCTTTTACAGGAATCCTACGGGCTTCAGCCCCATGGGAGACATGAACATTAGAAGCACCTGTGAAATGAGTCCTCTGCTGCCTGGTGGGACTGGTGTAGGACTTGCTGTGAACATAATTTTCCCTCCCAACTCTGGGACATTTTGGGGTAGCATAATCTGTAATGAGCTGATGCTGATGCACAAGGTGCCAGGCACTGCTGCACCCAGGCAAGGTCCCCATTCTTTGCTACTCTGAAGGACAGTGTCATGCGTGACCACTCGAGCCCGATGTAATGCCACTGCCTGCTGAACTTCCTCAAGCCTAAGCCATGCAGTAGTCTTCAGTTAATGGAGAATATATTCTCTTTATGCCCGTGATCTTCTCTTGTCATCCAAAAAGGCACTGCAGAACATGGGGAAAATGGTTATGAGCCTGCTTCTTAATGCTTTTCATTATGTTCTAAATAAGAATGGTTGATTCCTGGTCGCTATCATATTTTCAGTAGTTATCGAGAGATATATACATAAATCAAAGCAATGTTTCCCACAGTACAGGCAAATCAAACCAGCAATTATTTTCTCATTTCATTTTTAACCACTGAACTCGTGTTTTATCTCCAGATAATGACGAATATGGTTCTGACACCAGAGGTCCACACGCTTCTGCTATACTCGTTTAGCACAGAGCACAAATAAGTTACTTGTTAATATATGAACTGTCATGTAAGAAGCCACAATTATGCATGATTCACCCCTACAAGCTATGTAAATCTGTGGTGTGTATATATGATAACAAATGAGTGTTACTTGATGGGAAAACACAGGTGCCAAGAACTAGGACTCTCTGTACTGCGGATGTCAGATACGGCATCAGTGTTAACACCCCCACTAACCCTTACCTGCAGGTAGACGCTTTTCCAAAGGCTTATCAAGCATCCTCTATCACTCCAGTCTGTCAAAGCACTGGCAGTAAGCCAGACCAGATCCTAACCATGCACCATTGTTTAGTGGGACGGTACAAGAGAGCAGAGAAAGCACATGCCTCCTTCCATTGACCAAAAAATATGCCACATTCAGCTTCCATGCTTTCAGTTTTACATGGTCAAAATTTGGACCTATGCCTGTTACTGCCATACTAGTTATTAAACGATGGTGAAAAACCATAAAAAAGTTGCACCACTTACTCACGGAGCAGCAGGCTCATGAGTCTCACTGGAGACAGCTATCAGCAGGGAAGGCTGGAAATAGAGCACATAACGGGGCATCTCAACCAACATATTGGCTGAAGGAGTCATTTGTAAAGCTTTGGGTTGCTATTTCACCCATGGATGGCATCTGCAGTGATGTCAGATAAAGGTACATGTTGGGGAATTATTACTTTTTCTTAATTTCCTAGCTCTCTCCTCCTCTCAGCAAACATCAGGCCATCAACTAGCTCTGTCCATAATCCTGAAAAACTTCATTTTGGTGCATGTGAGTGTGCCTGCGCACAGTATGACACAAGGAAAGCAGGCTTCATCACATGCTGACCTTTGTAAAGGCGCATCCTTACAAACAGAAAGCAGAAGCACAACACAGAAAGGTTTTCAGTCATACACCTTCACCTCCCGTTTCAGCTCCCATCCTGACACACAATTTAGTCTGATTTGTATAAAACTAGGTAATTCATAAAATCTTCCAGCATACAAATAGGTCATTATACCTGTTAGCATTTTCTTCTCTTCTTCGTCATCATCAGAAATTATTGTGGGACTAACCTTGGTCACTGTTTCTGTCTTTGACTAAGCAAATGGGGCAAGAGGGTGTCTCCCATTTCCACTTCCATTTCAGTCATGAGTGTCAAGTCCACAAGCATGTTTTGAGCATTAGCCCTAGGAGAATTTAACAGGTTAATGCCTTGAGCAACTTCCTTCCCACGTGTGCCCAGCTTGCTTCCTGTCTCACTGTGCCAGTGAAGGACTGCATAGGTGAGTCTGAATTATGGACAAAGCAGGAATGCAAAACTATACTTTTCATTCCAGAGAATAAATATACAAACCCACCAGTTTCAGGACACATCCTGACCACTTCAAAGTAAAATGAAAGGTTACAGTGGTGGAGAGCTTCACATCAGCACAATTTTTAACATTTAGATCCTTGATGAAGCAGGTATGAAAAAACAGCGTTTTGTACTATTTGGCTCTGATTTATTAATGTTATAAATTATAGCTTAGACTACCCGGTAATCAAGTGCTTGTGAACTCTGTGTGTAACACCTTGAAAATGAGCAAGTTAGTAGGTAACACAAGCAGTTTCCTTCTTCAGATAAAAATGTAGACACTTGAAACACAAACCAGGCTGTCCAAGGGTCAGAGTGAAAAAAACTGCTTTTGCTCACAGGTTTTGAATTCTTCTTCATGCCATTCTGTTAGTTATGGTATCGGATAACATCTTTGGTGTTTTCTTAGCCCCCAGTGGACAGTAACACACAACCCAGACTCCACACACAATTGGAATAATCTGTGCTTTGGGGAAACAAAAGGCTCCTTTGAGTCACCATTAACATGTGTAAATAGGAATGGGCAGAGTGCCTTTGGACAGGGGATACATTTTGATATGTGTCCTTGATTCTCACCCACACAAAGGAAAAAGACCACTTCATTTTTCCTGCTCCTTGCTACAATGCTTCATGCCATAAAGGCTGCGAAAAAACCCTAAAAAAAAATCACTGATTTCTTTCACTTGAAAGGAATAAAATGTTTCTAATTTGTACTCCCAGCAGGGGAAGAAACTGGTGGGCAGCATGAGTGAAACACTGATTAGGCTGACAGTGCAAAGATACAGCATGAAACTGGATATAATTACACCAGACACATCATGTTCATTGTAAGATGCTATTCATGGGGCTTCTTATCTTCTGAAAACTTTGATTTGTCTAAAAATGAATTAGAAGTTAAAGAGTATCCAGGTGATACCCTGACAGATCCAGTACCTCTCGCAGGTATTTCAGTATTGTCAATAACTGTAATATGCACACATCACAGCATGCCACAGGGCAGTTTTGGGTTTTTTTTCTCTCTCCCTCCCACCCTGCATGACCAGGTGTGCAGGGTCACTGAAGCAGTTTCACTCTGACTATTCTGGGTACACTTCCTTGGCACTTGATTTACAGATGAAAGATGAATATATGTGGCCACATTCACACAAAGGAAGAGCAGATCTTTTGCTTTCTTTCTGCTGTACAAGTTTTGCAGGGCAATTACTTGTCAATTGCCCTCCATTCCTGTTCATGACCCTGAGGTGCAGTTTTGGTACAGGGAAACATAAGAAACATAATGTACTTTGCTCTGTACCCTGGGGAATAGCATGTGCATCAAGAAACTATCTTTTCGTCTCTGTATTCATAGTGCCTCCACTTCCATTTTCAGAGCTGCTCACAAATTCTTTAAGATGTTTCTCCCTGCAGTACATGCTTAGTTATTAACACCATCTTAGATTACAGATTTGCAACTAAGACTCAAAAAAGAATGGAGTTTCAAGGACCTCTATTTTTCTATACTGCTTTATCTAGTTTACTTTTGAAAACACTGAAGACCCAGATCTTCTCGCCTGTTTTTATTCTCAAGCTTGGATCAGTGTTTTTGTTTGCAAGGTTTTCTAACAAGCTGAGGTTTTCATCTTAGTAGGTCTGCTAATAGTACAGAACATTGCCCTGGATTTGTGATTTCAATGCAGGGTTTTCTTTAGAGGGTGAGGAATTTTTTATTAGAACCAGCCAGACTACAGAACTGAACTGTACCTAAAAATAGAAGGGATTGGGGGTTTTTTTAGATGTTAAAAATAGAGATGTATAGAAATGGTCATGTATAGGCTGCTTTTTACAAGGCAGAGGTGCTCTGAATGGAAACATTTGCTATCTGCCATCTAGCCGAGAAGTGTAGCATTTACCATGCCATGAGCTGCTGCTTGTGAAGTACAAGATGAATATAGTAAACCTGGATGGTCTGAAAATGGAACTGATACCATGCTGAACTACACACACTTCCAGAGGAAGAATGAGACATCTGGTCTTGTGAAGCATAAGCACCTACAGCTCTTCAAAGATGGGGAGGTGGAATAGGATGAATGAAGCAGAATCAGCCCATGTTGCTATTGAGCTCATCTAATTCTGCCAGTGGAACCTGCCTCAGCCCTTGTTCTGAGTACTGTGGAAAGTTGGATTCCTTCCAGTTTTGCTGAAAAAAAATGACCAAGCCCCTTTTTTTCCCCTGCAGAACCTCTCAGCATCCACCCAATCCACTGAGCAGCTCCCAGAGATTCTCTCAAAAGCAATCAAAGCTCATACCCGTTTAGAAAGCTGCATCCTCTGCTAAACCCCATCTTTTTGGATCATGGATTATGGAGGATCATATAAAGACAAATGGATTTTGTTTGCTGTGCTCTTCTTATTCCATGTTCCTCACAGTTAATTCATGGTCATATTAATCTGTCATATTATAGCTGAGATGTTCAAAGCTGTTAAAGTGATTTGGATACAAAAGTTACAATAACTGGAATTGGAATTTGGCATCTAGATCTGCTAAAAGGGAAAAAAGTATCAGCCTAGAGGTTTATATGCCATTTGAAATCTGCTGCATTCAGAGTTCTGTGAAGTATTAATAGGTTATTTCAAATGCAAAAACACTCCTCCACCCTAATTTTAAAAGGATATTTGCACTAACTAACTGCCCCATAAAGACTCAAGGTAGATTTCACATGGCATGGCTCAGACAGTAATAAATGCTGTAATATTCTACCCCAACTCATCTAACTGCCGGTTGTATTTTTTTCTCCCTGAGCATTATAAATGGTTCTCTAAGTTTGTAGACACATTAACCATCACCTCCCCAACCTCCCACCACCACATAAATCCCACCCTGGAGAACAAGTTGTGTCTCAAAAATCTCAGGTCAAGTGTTCATGACATTTTACGAGATGTCAGTACCATGTGTGTCAAATTCAGTCCTCGATTACCTCCACTTTAGAGACACTCATATTTCCATCAAAGGATCCGATACTCCTTGATTTAATGGCTGGGGCAGTTAAGTTTTTATTGCTGTATAGATGTCCTTTCAGCTACCGTTATGTGAAGCAGCCACAGTTCAGTTCAATCCTCTCTAATACCAGGAAAATAAAGTGGCCAACAGCAGCTTAATGTCAGTGGTCTTGTGGAGCTCAATGTGCTGTTTGACCTCCTGGTCCATGAGGACTAAGACGCAGAATAAGAGCTTCCTTCCAAGAGAGAGCAGAACAGGAGCTTAAAAAAAACACCATGGGATTCAGAAAACAGGGAATGCTTCTCTCTGGTTTGATTCTCTCCCTTGCAAGACTACTCCCTGTAAAGATAAAAGGAGGGAGGGATGCACAAGCAAAAATCAGACCTGAATCGAAGATATACCCAACAAATACATCAATTGTGCAGAGGAAAGATTTTGAGCAGGACCTCTGAGGTGTAAGTAAGCACAGGTCTCAGGAGCTGGACTGCTCAGATGTGGATGGATTTGCTCAAGCAGGAGCTCCCGTCCATTGGGTTCCTACACCCTTAACTAATCTTTTTAGTAGCCATGCTGAAATGTAAGCCTGAACAACTGCTGCTTGTGTCCATACTACATGGAGCTAGGGTCTTCTTGCTCTTTTGAAGTTAAATGTAAAACTCTTGATGATTTCTAGAAAAAATTCATTTCATTACACTGTTTATGCATAAATGCACATTTATAGACTTATACATATTCCAAAAGCAAAGCTGAGGCAATGTTTTGTTTTACATATCTATAGACAGATTTGGCAGTGAATCATTCTATAAATGATTTTCCTTTTGAAATGGCAGTGGTGCTCTGAAACAGTAAATAATAAACAATACTAAACAATACATTCGTGAAGAGAAGTTTATATTCTCATCATGAATACCTACCTCTTCACTTGGAGACTTTAAGCCCAGGCTTTTCCTGGGCTTTATGGCCACTGAATTAGCAAAAGCTTCTGAGCAGATAGAGGATGAAGTGCCATCAGATAAGGCATGAGGAGATAGGAACTCTGTGTCTGAGTCCTCTGA
>JANEMJ010053153.1:0-27358 GCA_024361745.1 Cacatua alba | reverse complement strand
TGATGGAACTACCCCCAGATGTTTGAATAAGCACCTGCCAACATCTTTGCGAGACTCATTCTATCATCTTCAGCTGCTCTGAGCCCTCAAGCAACCAGCCTGATGCAAAAGAGCTCCTTCCCTTTTCCCCAGTAGGCAGCTCATGAAGCCCACTTGGCATCTGAGGTGCCCCCAGATTCTTCTCCTCTTTCAGTTTTGCTTAGGAGGGCCTTTTATGGCCATGTGATGCCAAGGGAGTGTATTCAGGGTTTATCCTGTTCTCTCTGGGGCTCCTGGTGTACTGCCAGTTCCTCATCAGCACACACTATTTTCTGTGGACTGAGCAGTGATTCAGTGTAAAACCAATAATCAGAGCACCTCCAGCTAATACGAGTGTTGGAAGGAGAGTGACTGAAGGCAATGGAGAAGACAAAATCCTTTACTCCTGTAGTAATGGGATTTATTCCCATTACACTAACTCAGACTCTAGGACCAAATCCTGGAAATTTTTGCTGCTTGTTAATTTAAACTCTTAACAGAACTCTCCCTCAAAAGCTGATTTACTGTGGCACTTTTTGGGTTCTACATACACAAGGCAGGTAGCAAAGCACTTGGCAAACCTGAAAATGTTTACATATTCTTTCCAAACAAACTATTCCTGGTAGTTCTGTTAGAAAGCATCCCCGTCCCTTCCGTACGGACAGCTGCAATTTTCACTGCTCCCAGTTTATTTTTGAAGCGCAAATGAATGTGAATATGAGAAACAGATCACTAGTGGACCAGAAGTAGACTACTTTGGAAGAGGTTAAAAGAAAATCTTTACAAACAGAGCTACTGATTTTAAAACTTACTCTAAAAACCAAAACAATGCTTTGATGCACTTCTATGTCTAAAAAACTCTGATGTAAATATTTAAACAACACGTAATACTGCCAGATATATTCAGTGGCACTACTGCTATACAGACCATGAAATTAATTTGGAAAAGACTTAATTTAATCACATCATGTTATTAAGCTATAAAAGTGTAATATTGTTTCTAGTTTCCAAAATCCAAGGACATTTCTTTATGCATCTTCTCAACTATTAGTCTAGGAAACATTACCTAATAACACTACCACCCCCTTTATTCTGTGCAAGATTTTTCATTTTAGTCAGTTTGATCATGAAGCTACCTGCAAGGTACCCAAATGGTATTTTACTTTAAAAGGTATTCATAATTAAAACTAACAATTAGTGTGCTGTTAAACTGGAAAGACCTTTCTGGAAAGAAGAGGTTTTTCTACAGCAAAGTGCAAAATGATACATCAGTACATAAAGTGATGTACTCAAGGCAAAATAAAAACCAAAACACTGAAAACCAGAACAACAAATAAGTTTTCCTTTATATGGTGGAATATTTCTGTTGTTTCTGACAGACTCAACAAAATGACCAGTGTATTTTAAGAAGTGTAAGAGCAGGACATCTTAGTTTATCTTCAGGTTTGCATCTTTTCTGGCTTTTTGGTTTGCATCAGTGGATAGCAGTCACTGCAAAACATCAATTTATTAGAAGTCTCAATGGTGCAAAACCCCTTCTGCCCTTCTCCCCCCCCTTTTGCCCCCCAAAATTTGAAACGACCAAGCCATGAAGCATACAACAAATGTGGCATTCTGTAACTCAGCCTGCTGTATTCATTTAGCCTACAGTTTCACACCTATGAAATCAAACACACACAGCATGTGAGAAAGTTTTATCATTTTAGAATCAAAATATCCCTTAAAATATTTACATTTTACAGTAAAAAGGATAGCAAAACACAAAGTAATGTACAAGCTTAAGTATTCAAGTTTTTGAAGCATGGAAAACGCTGGGAGAAATGAATTTACTACTACAAATCATATTTTTAAGAATTTAGGCTAAAAATGGTTTCTTATTAAAATGAGTGCCATTTAAAGCAAGAACATTTGAGCAGCTCAGCCTTCCAATTTCTGGTCACAAACTGCTTCAGATGCTTAGGAAATACTTGAAAAACTAATGAAATACACTTGAATTGTTTTATCGTACTACCAAATAATTCAAAAAACTCTTTACACCACTGAGCATGTTCTATTTTGTTGTAACGTGTGTGGATTCTGAGGCTCTGCTACAGTCTTTAAAAACAGTGCAATTTAAAAAGAAGGTTATTGTATGAAATTCACCTTTAAAATTATCCGAGCATCTTAAAACAGAAGAGAGCACAAATTACCAAAGGCAGCAACTATATTGCAGACTTGACTAAAGCCAACTTCATCAGCTAAGAAAACTTCTAAGCTTTTATTGCATATTAATAAAAGAAATCTTTAAAATTTTGAATATACAGCAATGTAAAATTTTTAAAAATATTAAACTCCTACTTCTAGTGATAGTTGGTATAATGAAAAAAAGGATGAGTATTGGTACATCAAGTGGTACCAAAACACAGACTTGTTTCTGCAAAACACCAACACAGAATAAAAAAGATGGCACAATCCTAGCAGGCTTTTTCTTTTGTTTTATACAAAGTTTTATGACATTACTCTTAACAGTTTATTTAAATAAAATTCTAAAAGACTGCCTGCATCTTTTTACCTTTTGCTTTTACTTCTGTCACTGTGGTCCCTATGTCTCTCTCTGTTCTTTTCACTGTCTCGTTCTCTATGCTTCTCTTTGCTTTTCTCCCTCTCCTTATCTTTTTCATGAGACTGTTCTTCACTTTTAGGCTTCTCTGTCTTTTTTTCTGGATTTCTAGTCTCTCTGGGGCTTTTTCCATCAGCAGCCCTATCACTGTGTGGAGATCTCAATCTTTCTTTGTCTCTCTGGCCTTCCTCCCTACTCTTCCTATCTCTCTCTTTTTCCTGGTTTCTGTCTCTGCGCCTATTTCTTTCAGAATCTTGCTCCCAGTATTTTTCGCTGTTCCACTCTTTTTCATGTCTGTCTTTCTTTTGGTGATGGGAATCACTGTAAAATCTTTGTCTATGTTGATCATTTTTGCTTCTACTGAACCCTCTCTCCAGATGCTGTTCCTGTCTGCCCCAAGGATCACTGTGGCGTCTTTCTGGTCTCCTACTGTCTTTACTCTGAAAAAAATTTTCTGGCCCCATAAATCTTGATTGTTTGTGAGCCACTGGTAGCCCTTGTGCAATGGGTCCGGCATAGTGCGACGGCTGACCTGATAAATGAGCTACTGGCCATGGCATCATAGGATTTTGAGGAAAGCCAAAGCCAGGAGGAGGAAGAAGCGGATGTGGTAAATGAGGAGGAAATCCAAACATAGGGTTGTTTTGTGGAGGGAAGTTATGAGGTGCAGGAGCCTGAAACTGAAATCCAGGTGGATTAGATTTAGGATGCTGAAAATTCTGCTGTGGAGGTCTAACAGATGAGAAGCTGCCACTTGTAACAGGGCTTGGAACGTTGGAAATAAATTCAGAATGAGAAGAGTTTTCGGTTTCAAAATGAGATGAAGTTGCTGCTGGTCCTCTTCTAAATGAGTTCAGAGTTTCAATGTTTTGCATCCTTGCATCTTCCTGTAAGTGTTTGGTATCTTCCGCTTGTGATGCAACTGTGTTATCTGCTTTTGCTGCAGTTGAACTGTACTGTGTCTCACTGGTTTGTGCATCACTTTGATACACGTTTACACCCACTTCTCCAGAAGACTGCTTATTCTCTGGTTCCGTTTGATCACTTCCTGAAACATTCTGCCGGTCTTCATTTCTGCTAACATCTCCTTCCTTGTTTTCTGAAGCATTAGTCTGCTGGCTCCGTCCAGCTGCCTGTCGTGGGTCTCTCTTAAGATTAATAAATGGCGATGACTTAGAGGCATTAGCAGTGGTACCTTCAGCAGTGCCTACATTAACATTGTTCTCATTGGGCTTTTTCCCTGCATTCGATGAAGAAGAAAAGCTGGAATTTGTGGTCCTAACTTCCTGTGCAACGTTATTATCCTTCTCAGTTAACTGCTGCTTTAGGTCATTTTCTTTACTTTCTTCAGTTTCTTTATTCTGTGAATGAGCAGATAAATTTGCTAAAAATGCTTCTGTGGAGACATCTGGAGGTTTTCCCTTAAGACTCAGTCCTATCAGCGATCCTGCACTTCTTGCAGAACTCGAGGTTCCTACAGCTGCTGCATCCACAGTTACAGCAGCGTCAGTGGATTCTTGCAGATCATCCAGACCAGTCTTTGCTTCACTAACTTCAGTAGTTACCTCAGTAACATCCATGTTTTCTTCTTTTAAGGTTGGCTGTTCATTTAATAATGGTATATCTTCACTGGTACTTGTTTCTGACTTGCTGTGTTCATATACCTGCCCTGTTGTACCCAACAGGCTTTGAAGAATATCATCCACTGGCAATGGTTTGTTTGCTAGCTCCAGAGTAGAAGGCTGATTTTCCCATCCAACCAGGACTCCAGGAAGAAATCTGAGAGGCTTTGGCGGTTCGTGTTTGGTACTTTCCACCAACGGTTCAGTAACTGCTGGAACATCTTCTATAGCAGATTGCTGAGGTTTATTTCTCTGCTTGTGTAGCACAGTTGTGAAGGAATTAAAAAAATCATTTTCCTCTTCTTCTTCTATTGCCAGCTCATGATGAGAGACTTCAGGTTTGTTTGGCTTGCTTTTCTTCTCTGGTGGCAAGTTACTCATGGTACTTTCAGAAGCCTCATCAACAAAACTATTAGTCACACTTGCAACAGCAGTAATCTGCCTCTTCATTTTCTGGCGAATTATCAATCCCAGTAATAAATTTGGTCGATGTATTTCAATCCCTGTACAAAATTGTAACAGCAATTTATCATCTCCTTATATTAAGGCAATCGTTTTAACAAAATAACCCCATACTCTTATAATACATTATAAGAAGTATTCATTTTAAGATTAAAACACAACAAACAAAATAATAAAAAATACATTTCCAACATAAAAATTATTACTTCAACCAGTGCAACTTAAAATTGCTTGAAGTATTATATTGCCCATTATAACTTCCAAATACAGAATATGAGACAGTTATATAGGAAACCTAGTCACATAGGAAAAAACACAGAAGTTAAACCTCATGTTAGTCTAACACAGCTACAGTCTGGTTAACACTGGTAGCAAAGCACAAGAGGGGAAAAAAAAAGAAAAGAAGAAAAGGTAAAGAGCACACTTGCAACCACAAAGTCTCCTCATCAATTTGTGTGAGAAATACTTCTTCAAAGATTTACCAAGAGTGACTTCCCAAAATGCTTCCCTCATTCCAGGAAGGCACTGTGTTTCAAGGTACACTATTAGCCATCTCTTCACTATGTATTTTGTTCTGCATAATTTAGCTTCTCACAAAAAAAAAAAAATAAAAAAAATCATAGAATCAGCTAGGTTGGAAAAAGACCTTTAAGGTCATCAAGTCCAACCTTTATTCCAGGACTGCCTGGTCCACACCACTAATCCATGTCACTACAGGCCTCATCTACATGTTTTTTGAATGCTTCCAGGGACAGTGATTCCACCTCTGCCCTGGGCAGCCTGTCCAATGCCTGAGCACCTCTCTGTGAAGAGATTTTTCCTAATATCCAATCTAAACCTCCCCAGATGCAGCTTGAGACTGTTACCTCTTGTCCCTCATCCTCTCTTCATTTCACCCCTACCTATCTCAGAAGAAGAAATCAACCACAGATTTTTATGACCAATGTAAACTGATACAAAATAAGTTGGGTGCAAGAAGAACAACTGAGAGCCACTTCAGGATTTTTCCTTCCTTGCCCATCTGTTTTTTAATTTTATTTTTTCTTTTTAGGAAGTTTGGGACACTTGAGAAAAAAGGAATCAGCACATTTCAAATAATGAAAAAATGCTATTTTAAAGTCACAGCATCAATTTGGAACTCAGTATGACTACTGCCATAGTTCACTCGCATCACTGAATTTACTGGGACTGTAACCTACAAAGCCACATAGGTTAGAGAAGAATGCAGTAAACATGAAACAAAGTCATGCACAGTAAATTTTTTGACAGCAATACTTTAAAGTATCAGAATAACCTTACAATGGGAAATTAATGCTTTTTCAGGGAACCCAATATAATACTATGGAAAACCCATGATATGTTTGAACAGAACAGGTGGCATTTTTAAATCTAATTTCTCTTATAGTTCTGTTGTAAACCTCGTTAAGTAGCATTATGATAATAAAGTTCCAAATTTCAAGCTGTACTTACCAGGCCCATCAAAAGGCACAAGATGATGTGGGACTTTATCTGAGGAACCTAAAGGGATGAGGTACAAATCTTTCACTTGCTTCATGTTATTGGCTGCTACACCGTAACGCTTTCTACTGCTGAAATAGGCAAACAACAACGCATAGGATATCTGATCCTCTTCAGTTACTGGGGTAAAGCGAACTACACAGATCTCCTGATTACAAAAAAAGAGAGAAAAAGATGGTCAGATGCATTTTTCTATGATATTTTAATTTGTTTAGTAACTGCTCTTCATTTAAAAGCACAGCTCAGAGGAGGAGAAAAAGCATCCCCAAAAAGGCAGAAAACAGAGGAGACAGAAGCAGCAGAAACAGGGCCAAAAATAACTAAGGAAAACTGGAGAAAACAAATAAAAAGCATTTAGTGTAACAAAAAGAATTATAATGTATGACACAGAAAAGCCAACATTTTATCAGCCAGCTAAACACCAAATTTTAGGGCAGAATGTCAGCTTCCACTTAATTATTTCTCTCTCCACCCCTAACATTACCAGAAAGCTTTATTTTGTAGTCTTACTGTGTCAAGATACCCGTTAACACTAGGGAAAGACCTAGTGTTCAGATCCCAGAACTATGACCCAGCTCAGAAGTTGATGCTGGGGCTGATGCTATGGCTTAATTAATGACCTGGAAGATGGGACAGGAGACATCCTTCCAAACTGAGACATGACCTTATCTGGGGCAGCGGTTGATATGCTGAAGGGCTGGCTGCTATTCAGAGGGGACTCAGCGGGTTGAGAAATTGGGCTGACCTTTGACAAGGTCAGCAAGGGCAAACACAAAATCTTGTGCCTTCAGATGGAGTAACCCCATGCACCAGGAGAGGCTGGGGGACTGACTGGCTTGAAAGCAGCTTGGCATAAAGGACATGTGGGGGTGCTGCTGGTGGACAAGTTGAATACGAACCAGCAATGAGTCCACACCAAGAATGCCAACTGCATGCTGGCTGACAGGACCAAAGCAGCCATAAGGCCAAGGGAAGTGATTATTTCTATCTATCCAGCTCTTGTGAGAGCACATCTGGAGAACACCATCTAGTTTTGGGCTCCCCAGCACAAGGACAACCTGCACACAGTGGGACAAGTTCAGCAGAAGCCCACCGAGATGGTTTTGCGCACTGTAACAGTACCAAAACAAATGGGTAAGAGTTGAGACGTGGTGTCCAATCATTCACGATGAGTTACTGTCTCAAAGGAATACAAGGATTCTCAAACAGCAGTTGAAAGGTTAAGGTTAGACAGTAAGAAAATAGCTGCCATCTATCCCATTAACCATCAATCCTTGAAGTATCATGTACTTTGCAAATGTTCCAGGGAAAAAGACCAAGATCTTGAAGGTAAATACGATATATGTTAAACCACAAGCCTTCCAATATGTAAAATTCTTACCTTGGTCCCCGAAGCTTTGATTTTTTCTACGTACTCCCAGACAGTGTGAGGAGATATCCTGCCACCTACTTGAATACTATCAGGTAAATCCTATGAGAAAGGACAAGAGAAAGCTGAATCCAACATACAAATTGTGGTAAATCCTTCATCCAGTATCTGTTCATATATTCAAAACATACTTAATTCTTTCAGTTCTCAAATTATAATTTTAAAATCTCAGTAGAATTTTCAACAGTAGAAGCAAATTGATTTAACTTTGGGATATTTAAATTAAGATTTTCAGTGCAAAGTCACTGATCCGTACTAAATCAGTTATCATTCAATACTGTTCATCTATACCTTCCCAAAATTATTTATTTCAGTAACATTAACTGCAAACATAAGTGTAATGTGCTCTGGAAACACTAAAGTTATCTGTAAGATACACAAGATCAAACTGCTATGAGAGGCCCACACCTATGTAAATAATAAACTTTCAAAATCTTAATCATAAGGAGAAAACATAACCTAGACATGTGTGTACATACAGACATAAATTTGTTCTGGGATACTACGGAGTTCACTATTCACAAGCAACACAGCCAGACTTTCAGGTCATTTAGGAACACCTAAGGAAAAATTATCTTTTTTTTTTTTTAATATAGCAGATGAGTTTTGAAAAGCACATCATGTTCTTCAAATATCCTTCAGTATTAAAGGGTACTGCATCCCCTGCACTTCACTGAAGGTTTACGGCAAAGAATCACATTAATAGAAGACCATTTAATTAGAAAGCTGATGCTTCCTCTGTCACTGGCAAGAAGTAACACTGAGCCTTATGAGCTCTCTTTAGTTTATGACATGAATATAACTATTTTAATAATACAACTATTATAAGCAGTTGCATCCTTTTCCTGTCTCTCAGACATTGAAACACACTACATAGTTTTTGGTTTTGCTTTTTTTTGTTTTGTTGTAGGGACAATTTATTCTCGCAATGGAAAGTTAGGACCAGAATTGCCACCAGATAGGCAGAAATTTAAAAATTAAACCCTCTTACAGGTTTCTGTTGTAGAAGATGAAGACTTCTCACACTGCCAACACAAAACACCAGGAGACACTTCTCTTACAAAGAATTGGTACTGAATTGCTTATTGCTTTGAATTCAAAGTTGAGCTACAATTTTCTCACCTCTAATTCAGAAAAGGGATGCCACCAAAGTGGTTATTTCTGTAGCAATTTTGTCCTATCTTCCCTGCTACTTTATGCTGTAGAAGATGCTCCATAATGAACAAAAAAACAGTTCAACTTTTACAAAACCAGCTCTTGAAATACAGATGCCCTTCCTCAAAAAACATTTTACAGTGAGATGAGAGGAAAACACAACAAAACTTGAATCTTGATGAACCCTGGGGTCCATGTAGGACAAACTGAAAAATACTTTACCTGCAAATTCATATCCTAACCTATGCCCTTCCACAAATACTTTACTCAGTACAATGATCATGCTTCACTGCCTTTCATTATGATACTATTATTAGCCTAAAATGTAAACAGGTTGTTGAAGTTAATAAATTAATTGTTCATTCTTTGCAGTAAATATAAATACCTCTGTTAAATACTCAAAAGAGCCAGAAACTGGATAAGCCTTAATGACAAACTTTGCCACTGAAGGCATATTGATAAAACCCTTCCAGATGAAATTCAGGCGTGCCAGAAACAGGCTTTCACATTCCACAGTACCAGGTGTTTCTGACCTAAAAAATGACAAACAAAAAATCACTTTGTTTACAACATGATATAACCCACAAGATAATATAAATCATCTTTTTTCTTTCTAGAAGAAATGATGTGCCATTAAGAATTTTCTGTTAAGCATACTTGAAGGTCAATGAAAAGAGATAGGCATACAACCATATTTCTCATCTTCCAGTGGAGTAGATATAAGTTACAAGAAGGACAGTCAGATAAGCAGCACATTAGTTCACTAATATATCTTTTAAGAATGGACAGAAAACAACATACCGCCTGCTGGCCTACCCTCAACCCTGCTTTCCTAGTTCCCACATTTTGTTGCAACATTGTCTGTCCACCACCTGAACACCTGCATCCCCCTTCCCCAACCTTGCCCCACAAGCTGGCTCCTCATCTCTTCTCACACATGCATTACTTCCACAGCTTCTGTGATCGCCTCCTCCTAATTATCAAAATATCCTACTCATACTATTAGTGGTTTTAAGCTAGCCACTAGCAGTACCAGATGTGCTGTTACAGTAACAGCACATTTCTTTCTGTCTACACTAGAAATTGCTTCTTTGAATCTTCATTATTCCAAATAACTTCAGCAAGTTATTCAGAAGTCCACTGTCCTTGGTAAAGGATCACACTGTCCTGAAAAAGGCAGAATTTCAGCACAAACTCTCGTCAATTTTAAATAACTGGGAGTCAATGTTCTTTTAGAAAACCTTCCCTCAAACCAGAAAAAAAACCAGCCTCATAATTTGAAATTTCCTCTTTAGTGGGTAGCAGAGTAGAATGTGGAAGCAAATGAAGACAGAATTGACAGCAAATATGGTAAAACATCAAACAAGCTGCTGTTAACTGTCATTTCTAGAGAAGCGTTGCTTTAGGATTTGAAACTAGCCTGATTTATCAATGTAAATGCTCTGTTTAAAGCAATCTCAAATTCCCTAGCGTTACATATAGAAACACACACACACTCATTCAAATGCAGAACTGTACATTCTATGTTCCTTAACAGCAAAATATGAAATCTATATCCTGACATTTTTAATATGAACTCATTTGCCTTTTTAGACCTTTTTGCACCATAAAGCATAAGGTAGCTTACTTTTCCCCAAAAGACAATGTGGCAATTAGAAGTTTATAATCACAACAATATATGAAGTATTATTTATATAAATGCATAGCATCATTTACTTCAGAAGAGAATCCCATTCCTAAACAGAGGTGTACAACTTCAAGTACACAAATGGATTACTGAAATGTCATTAAAAAATAGGCCTTAGTCATGATAGCTTAACAAGATTAACAATGTCTTTCCTTTAAAAATACTGTTTCTACATTTTATCTTACTTTGGGAGAGGTGTGAATGATGACTTTGATGAGTCTTGCTTATCATCTTCTAGTAACTCTGAAGCTAAAATACTTGATGTTGAAGAAAGCGCATCTGCAATGCTCTCTGCTTCATTGTCTGATTGCTTCCGTGCAACTCCAACAGACACTTTCACTTTTTTCGCAGAAGGATCATCAGTAGGTGGTGCCATTCGTCCTGCAGGGAAAGAATTGTAGTGCTTTTTATTTTTTATTGAAGAAACAAACGAGGATTTCCTTTAAGGACACGGAAGATACATCAAAACCACTACAACTGCCATGGAAGTGGGGCAGCATAAACAAAGATAAATTTTATACCTATTTATACAATTTATACATATTTATGCAATATTATACATAAATATTGCCACTAATGGCATATGATAAAGAGGAATTAACAACAGTATGTACACCCATTAAAGGGATTTTCTTCTCTGAAGTCTTTTTTTAATAGAAGTTTATGCCCATAGCCTATCATTTTAATAGTCTCTTCCGTGAAATTATGAAGTAAACCACTTCTTCTACATCTTTGTCAGCAAACTAGTGAAAAAACCCCACATTTGTTTACATCCCTGGGGTACACCAAGATTTATGACTGAAAAGCATTACACAAGCATGACGTATTTATTTTGACATGCTTTCAAAATTACCTATGCAGATTTTGCAGTTAAGATCGAAGAGATGATTTTTATGTTGACTTGTGGTGTCTGGAGATGCAGATTCATTTATATCCTTATCTTTTTCAGCTTCCTCTGACTTTTCAAACAACTTCATATTAGGTTCCTAAGAGAAGTCAAACACATTTCTGTTAGCCTTTTTTTCCTCTGTTAATATTCCTAATACTGCTCTTCCCACTGCTTAAATATTTTATGGCATTTTCTTCCCTTCAGACATAAAACTCTCCCTTCAGCTGCATAACCTAAAAGGCTATCCCAAAATCTATAGATCCATTAAAAGAATGAATTGGTATTCCTAAATATTTTTTAGGTAAGATTTAGAATATTTTCTACTATTGGCAGAATTCATCATACAGTGATGGACAACATGGAAAAACAAAACCACCAGGCCCAGAAGTGAAAGTAAGTAAGGATAAAAGAAAAATTAAACTCAAATCAGATCTAACATATAATCACAGATCTAAACAAGAAAATCATACACAAACCAGTCTACAATCATATTATCTATGAACTGAATACACTTTGTTGCCATGTTTTCTTTTCTACCTGAATTTCCATGGCTTCCTCTTGTTCTTTTATTGGTGTTTCACTTTCAATTTCTATTTCTCCTTTGTGAGTAATTTTTGTGATAGGTCTTCTTTCAACTTCCCTCTGTTCTTTCTCGATCATTTCAATTGTCTGTAAAAACCAAGAAGTTACATATATTTAATTTTATACAATAAAATTTTGAATACCACATACATACCACGTATATAATAACAAAAAATAAGATTACAATTAGGAAACCGTATATGGAAAAAAGAATATATTCTTACTTTGTAAGTGTCAAATAGCTTCATAAAGCAAATGCACAAGCAGCCATTTTAACTTGACTTACAGTGCAGCAAGTCTTTATTGGTCATTGATTTAACCAAGTTAAAAAGCAGACTTTTGACACTAAAATTAAAAGAAAGGCAATTCTGAATTTCCAATAGCTAAAGGAGAAAAACACATCAACTCTATTCCCATAATAGTAGGGACAATGCAGGACATACAGATTTGTGTAATTTTTAATAGCTCATTTTTTAGTACATAAACCTAACACTCTGCCTCAAAAAAACCCAAACATTTGGCATCTGTCTGCCAAATACTTAAGAGTTACTCTAGAATATGCTAGGGAAACTTCAAAAAAGATCAGTATGTAGCAGTCTCAAAGTTTTGCTTAAATAAAATAAAAATATCGTCAAATGATACGTTGCTATTTGTTTCACACACCATATTCCATTTCAACTTCTAGAAATTCTGAAGTATTTCTCTGAAATATTTAGGACCCTTCAGCAATTTTCAAGCAGCATACACTTTTGTTTTGAAGCTGTTCCTCACAGCAGTGGAATGTTGTTTTGAGTGGTCTGTTTTCAGTATTTTATTAATATTTATAAAAGTAAATGTAATAAAGATGTACTACAGAAGATGAGCTTTGGATAGCTACAGAATAAACAAGCTTTTCACGCTTTTCTATGCCCACAGAATAACTGTGATTTAATAGAATAATTCAACAACTGGTTTTGAATAGGACGAGCAAAAAGTTTCATGATTCATAAACACGTCTAGTAACACCACGCAAAAGGGAAAAAAAAGGAATAATTAAAGTTGCAATGCAAACTGCAATCTCTAAACAAGCATCTCACTGTACTGAATCAGCTATCACTAAACATTCTTTCATTCTGAGCACACAGAATTTCAGAGGATGAATTTCATGCAATTCTATGTTACAATACCTACTCGTTAACTTTTAATCAGAAGACATCTGATATAACTCACAATTCCTCACACCATAAAACCCAAACACAAAATGCATGCCAGTTAACACTACCCAAATTGTGTGCCTTTCAGTTCTATGAAGTAACATATAAATATCAAGATTTTGCCAACACAAATCCAGATTTTGTAAGCTAGAAAACTTGCTGCTATAAACCAGGCATTTCTGAGCAGCTGCAGTTAACTATAATTGGATTAACTGCACAATAAATAGGGTACTAAGAAAAAAAGGATGTTCTATAAAAATAATATAGCTCCTCATGTTCCTGTTTCTCCTTCTAAGCTGTTAACACAGCTATAGATTTTCCCGTTTCAAGAAAAGTAATGCTCAAACTAACCTAGTAAACTTTGTTGGGTTTTTTTTGGTGGCATATTTTTTGTTTGGGTTTTTTGTTTTGGTTTGTTTTTTTGGGGGGGTTTTGTTTTTTTAAACTTGCTTGGGGCTTTTTTGGGGGGGTAGGGGTTGTTGTTCATTTTGTTGGAGGTTTTTTGGGTTGCGGGGTGTGAGTGGTTTTTTTTTTTCCCTTTGAACTCTTTGGCAGATCAGGTTTCCAGCTTCAGGTCTGCTTCTTGGTGGGTGAACTGTCATGCTAAATCAGTATGTAAGTTACAAACAACACTAGTTCTGTTAGGTTTGTCCAAAGCGATCTCCCTCCCTTTTTAAGAAACCAGTGCCTATAAAGCTCCAGCTAGAGCTTTAAAATCTTATTGGAAATAATGACAAAGAAGCCTTCACTCTTGAGACAGAAGAAAGGAAGAGCAAGCAGCAACAAAGTTGCACAGCAAGGGAAAACACATGGTTTTCCCCTTTCAGGGATTTACTATACTTCTTTCACTTCTGTCCAAACAAACCCTTTTGGTTTTGAATACTAAATAGATTATAGAAATCTTCCTGATTAGTCAGAGTTGCTTTGTGCAACACACATTCTGTTCTTTCTGTTTACATGTTAAGTGTATGTAGAAGTTAGATATGCTTAAGCAGTTAAGTAAACAATATAAGTTGACAAATCTTACGTGTCTGTTTTCTCTTTGTCTCCAAGCAGCCAGTTCTTTGGAAGCCAGTTCTTCTGGGCTCATTTTTATTAGATGGTCAGGAGTAACCTCTCCTTTCAGTACTTTCTTAAATAATATCTAGAAGAAAGAAGAAAAGCTTCACTATCGCTATCAAGACAGAAACAGCTTGCAGCTGGAAATAAAGCAGAGAAGCAACAAACAACATACTCTGTACAGCTATATGGGTACAGTGGTTTTGTAATTATCTCACACTGCAGGAAGCTGTACTAGATTTTACAACACAAAAAGCCCAATTCCAGAGCTCCATCTGTTCTATGTAACAGATTGTATCTACATTATACACCTTAATGATCAGACACATAATTAACTGTTGTTCCAAAAGAGAAGGTAAATTCATGCCCATGGCAGCAGTAATTCCCCTGTATTACACAGCAGAAAGAAGTTAGTATTAAGAGGATGTCTTTGCCTGTTGACTGAACTGAATTCCTAGGGTAAAAAAACCCACATTATTTAGCAGCATGAGCAAAGAGAAGCCAGTGACAGAACTTACCCTGCTCATATAATTTACAGCTGGCTAACTGCAATAGTAAAATACTGCAGACAAAGCAACTTGATCAGAATAACTGATAAAAGGACGAAAGATAGAAATTGAGGAAGCATGATACTGAATAATGGCCTCAAAGAAAGCAGAAAAGAGAGTAAAGACCAAACTTGAGAAATGTGGGTATGAAAAAGCAGTGAGACAAGCTACAGGACAGAAACAAAAGTGCGTGCAGTAAGCAGTAAAGGTTGGGGGTGGGGGGGAAGGAGGGAGGCAGGGACACCAAGACAACAGATCAGAGGTAAAGACAAACACATTTTGGCAAGCTGTATCTACTACATTTTGAAACCCCATAAGAAGCAAGGAGCTGAAGAATTAATGATGAGGAACAGGTGAAAAAGAACACAGGGAACACTGTGTGCACAAGACAAACGACATCAAAAAGATGAGGAAAGTTAAAAAACAAAACTAAACAAGATAAGCTGTGAAAGGATTAATAACGTATCTACATAGGAGACTTTAATCTACAGCAAGTAAAGGATTTAAGTAAAGCACAACAGACAAATAATACGTACATTATTTTTAGGATCTTTTAGATTGAACATTAAACTTCTGTATTTGTTCTTGTACTTTGAATCAGTGTCCCGAAAAAAAGAAAACAGCTCTCTTTCAATCCTTGTGGCAACTTTTGCTGCTCTCTCCTCAGGAATCTTTAAACTGGAGTCTGTCAATCTGTGAGGAAACGCAATGGCAAAAATTACCAAATGCTTCCAAATAATTTTTCTCTGACTTCTGAAATAAAATAATTACAAATGTAATTTAAGATTTTAATTATATATATTCTTTACCTTTTCATCAGAATTTCCTTAAGAGACTGCTTGACACTTTGTCTTATCTGATCAGCAGAAGGTTTGGAAGCTGGCACAGCTGGCAGGTGTGTTGTACTGAAGGATCCTTTCTCATTTTTCTTTTTCTTAATTTCTTGTTTCTCATGAACACCTATCAAAACACAGTTAAAAACTGTAAGCTACTCAAGCCACTGCTATAAACTTTTACTGTTCCTGGATGTCACAAAGTTTTATGTTTAAACTGCTAAGAAGTGACCTTCAAGGAAAAGGAATGGACTCACAGGAAGGTAGGTTAGTTGTTTCACTGTTCGGTTTGTTTGGCATTTTTGTTTGTTTGTTTTGTTGCTTTGTTTGGTTGGTTGGGGTTTTTTTTGGGGTGTTTTGGTTTTGTTTGTTTGTTTGGATATTGTTTTAACTAGTTTAATCCAGAAGAAACTTCTTTAACAGAAACAAACAGGACTTTTGCTCTTTGACTAAAGGTATTTTCTTCCACACTGAACCAAGATGATCAGTGCTTATTAGCTTGATCTTACTTGGAAATTTTGACTCTGAATTTCTGTAACAACATAGATTAATTTTTAAATGAGCAAACTGAGAAATAGTATCTGGGATGTATTATGAGCACCATAAACTTTACATTAAGATAGCATTTTTTATTAAACTTAGCATTTCTGTATCTGTTAGCCATCAGAATTATTTCAGTTATAATAATCTCAGCTTTTGATTCAGGTAACAGACATTCTTAAACAAGGCCATTATAAGGTTTGTGTCACAAATAATACAAATAATGAAAATTTCTAATCAAATTAAAACCATTAAAGCAAAAAACCCAAATTCCTTCAAACGTTCATTTTCAGAATGTAAACTGAAAGCTTGTTTGTCTCAGCTTGTGAATGTCATTAATACAAAGCAGTAGCTTTTTATTTATGAAAGCAATGGGAAATAAGCAATATTAACTTATTTACTTTCTACTCTGAAAAGTGAAACAAATTGAAGACTTGATAAAGATCTAACCTATGTGTTTGATGGTAAAAAACCCTATTTCTTTATTACTAGTTACAGCCACTGAGTACATCTTAAAATGTATCAATACCAGATGCAAATGAGCTGTGTTTTCAAGTAGTTAATAAAAGACAGATTTCCTTTTCTGTTGAGCAGACTGTGTGGTTGGATCATCAAGTCTCTCATTATTTTGACTATGATCCCTATCAAAATTACTGATTTTCCCCTCCTTGCCAGCAAGGTAGTACTGACCCGAGACCACTGTTTGCCATTCTGCACTGTGATCTAAAGTATTCAGATGCTAGGCTTGTTTATTAAAGCAGCTCTAATAATGCTTTATTTGCTCAATGCATTTTTGTGCTTATCTCCTGCTCAAGAGAAGGATGAAGAACTGGACTAAAACTAATAGCCTGAGGGGGGCACGGAAAACAGAAAACCTCCACATGCCAGCAACATTTTGGCAAAGTTTCAACTATCTGAAAACACAGTCCTGCAACAGGGAAGTTATGGGCAAGATTAGCAATTCCACTATAACCATAATTCAAAGCAGTTAAGAGATTAAGACAAATACGCTGATTAATAATTTTATAGTAACTGTCCTAAATGAGACTGCCAAACCGCTCCTCTGTTTAAAAAGGATTTTTAGATTAATTTATATTCTAAAATTGTCATTGTAAAATCTTTTTGTCATCTCCTAGTTCAAGCAACATATTTTAGAACAATTAAATTATTTCATGGATGCCAAAGATTCATATAACTTCACACTTGAAAAACTGATACTATAAGAAAAGTCATTATCCTTCACTGTACGTGTATGTGAATTACAGCATGGAGTACATCACCAAACCTCACTACCTGATTTTGTGGACCTTTCAACCACACTAAGGGATTCTTTATTTATTTTTTCATTTTTGTCTTCAGGGGACCGACGAGGAACTACAGCAGTTTGTGATCCTTTTCGAGCAGGAATGTGTTGCCCTTTTTTCATATCCGAGTCTCTGGACTCTGGCAAATTCTTCCCATCACCAGATTCCTGAAGTAAACATTTACATGTTAGCAACAATGAACTACTATGCAATTACCACGTATTTTCCACATTTTTTTTTAAGTATAACTCATAATGTATAATAAATTCCCTGGATGTATGTACAGTATTTTCTAAAAGGTTACTGAATATCCCAAATTACTGCAATGTATTGCTTAACAACCACTTTGAAATATTGGCTGAAAACACATCACGGGCAATTTGCAGCTAAACTCCATGTTGAAAACCACTATGTTTTCAGTTATTTTAAAAGATCAGGGATACAAATGAACATCCCTTAACCACGTATCCACAGGAAGTCACTTATGCTTAGAAAGCACATGTAAACCAAAATTAAGCACAATAACTTGCGTGTCTGAATTACACTACTCAAAAATAAGACAAAAAGGATTACTGATTATTAAGTTATGAGGAATATGATGCTATATACTGAAACCCTCTAAAGAATTGTAATAAAAACCATCTCACTGCTCTTGCAAATTATCGTTCACTTAATAATATGAGACACAGAGAAAGTAGGAAGGCCCCAATTAAAACGTTAGGCATTTTCTTCTACATATAAACCGAAGTTGAAACAGCCAAGCTAAAATACTGTTTTCATGTTCACAGAATGGTTTGTGCTGGAAGGAACCTTAGAGATCATCTAGTTCCAACCTCTATGCCACGGGCAGGGAACACTTTCCACTAGACCAGGTTGCTCAAAGGCCCATCCAACCTGGCCTTGCACACTTCCAGGGATAGGGCAGCCAACAGCTTCTCAGGGCAGCCTGTGTCAGTGCCTGACTTGCTTTACAGGTATTTAAAAGAACTGCAGTTTATATCATACAGCCAATTGACAGAAGTCCTGTAGAAGTGCTTAGAAATCTGAAGAAAAATGCATAATGTTCTTGATCTTTTCTATACACACCAGTATGCTTAGGTGTATATATACACACATGCATATGATGTGCACATAATCCTGCTCAGTATAAGAGCAGTTTATCACTATCATTAAAACACAGTCAAACCAGTTAGAAAATGAAGCAACTCTGAAAATAATAACGGGTAAGTTTGAAATTAAGATTCACAAAAATGTTTAATACATGGTATTTTAAATAGCAGGGGGTTAGGAAGAAATTCCTTCTACCCCCAATAATTAACAGTACTTTAAGCATTAAATAAGACACACCCGTCTGAAGATTTTGACTTTGTGCTTCCCAGTGTCCTCCATTTGCTTTGTTTTTTCAGTTGTTACATTCAGATTACAAGTAGATGTTTGCTTTGACATCCCCAGTCTTTCACACTGACTTTCTTCTCTGTGGATTTCAGTTTTCACTTGACTATCTGGTACACTCTGATCCAAACACTCAATTTTTTTGTCTTCTTCAGCACAGCATTTCACACACACATATTCTTTATCTTCTTCACCCATCTGCTGTGCTTGAGAAAGGCTCAGTCCAACACAATCACCATGAAACCAATCATCACATCTACCACAGCCTACCATAAACCTGAAAACAAAAGAAGAGATAAGTCAGTATACAGACTGCCAAAGACACAGCAACTAGAGCAGAACGTACCATACTTGTTTCGATTTCTGCATCTTAACAATTCGTTCTTACCTGGGAAGTGATTGTCTTTGTAGCTTTACATCCATCTCCAGCCTTACGACATGGCATAGTATTCCTGAGAAATACTTTTTAAGCTGTTCTGCCTTTTGCAGTAGTCCAAGAGACTATCATAACCTCCTTATGTTTTTGTAACCTGCCCCCAAATCCTACCAACAGGATTTTTCAGACTACTATTAAAAAAAAAAAATAAAAAAAAAATTCCTGACTGGATTAAGGAAAAAAAAAACCAACCAACCAAACCAAACCAACCAAAAAAACAAACACACACCTAAACTCTCCAAACCAGTAAACTTGTGTTTGAAAGGTTTGGAAAGTTTCTTCCAAGTTCCTATTATCCTTTATTTACTTCAGATATGATCACCATCCTACCAACTGCATCCTACCCACTGCAATCTTCCACAACAGTAAGATATTTAAGCATTCTGGCAATATGATGAGCACAGCAACATCAAGCTATTCTAAACTAGTTGCTATTTTAACATCACTTTTCTTAGACCTTTATTACTGAATTACTTACAGAAAATTCCTTTTTATTCTCTTTACTTGTAAATATGGAACCAGGAGCCTTCAACTGTATCTGCCTAGCTTGCAGTGACTGGTTTGTTTTAAACAAGGTACATGCCACTTTTGTGTTGCTATGTTATTCAGAGCTAATAGTTAAGGGATGTTTCAAACACCAAAGGACACCTTTCATCTCAGAGGCACTTCAAATCCTTCATTACTTTAATAGTAAAAGTAACTTTAGGTACAGATAGTATTTTCAAAGTAAACATCATGTGGCCTAAAATAAAGCCATAATTTCTGATTATTTTGTGGAAGCATTTTGAAAACTTCATTAGGTATTACTAGTACCTAATTGCACTGATAGGTACAATTACCAGTGGAACTATCTGGGAGGGATGTGGAATTTCAAAGCTACACAGGTTAAACCCCTCAATAAAGCTATTTCAGGACACTTACATGGCAGTAATGATTTTTTTTTTTTTTCCCAATCCTTTCTTATAATAATAAACTGGCATCATTTCTAAAGATCTGCTTTCAAATTATCTAGGAAGAGCTCTTGCACTATCCACTTATTCTCTTTTCCCTTTTATATCTCTGGGTTTGCTTTTGTTTTATACTTACATAGTAATTTATAAAACACTGGTTGTTTCAGCAATATATTCCAGAAGCTAAATACACCGACCTGCAAACCCTGTGTCTTTAATCCAACAGCCTATAAATCTCTTTCATAAGATGAGTCTAAGGAAAATGATTCCTAATTTATGTATGTTCCTATTCAGGCTAGAATCTGCCATCTACTGACTTACTTACTTTTCAAAACCATATAAATATTACAAGGCATGCTTAGAGGAACTTTCTTTCTCCAGAACTGCAAATGAACACTCCAGATGGTTTGATGCAAGTATTGTAGTCAAGAAATACTGGTATCTCAAGAGATGAAAATTCTTACTATCTAACAGCAGATGTTTGAAACAAGAACAGAATATTGTGGTTATATTCTGTCCTTGCTTACCCAAAATAAATTAGGATTAAATTCTGCTGAAGTAAATAATCTTTTGATGCAAAATGAGTCTGAGAAGTTTTAAAACTCAAGCAGCTTGAGAACAAAGTCATTTCCAGATTCACTAGCCTGTGATGCTGTTCGCTAGATTTGAAGAAGGTTTTAATACAGTTTTCTTCACAAACTATTTTATCATTTTTTATTTTCTTTTTTTTTTTTTTCCCCTGCGCTTCAAGAGTACATTTGTGGTACTACTTATCACTAGCAAACAATAACTGTCCATCTACTTAGTAGCTTCAATTAGGAAGACAGAGCTTCCTTCATGTTTTGTCAGTATCTCAATCTTTTCAGATCCATGCTCCAGCCACATGAATTTAAAAGAAAGGTAACATCAGGGAACAACTGCTTCCGATCGTTTTACCAGAGTAATACCACAGCACCCATAAACACAACAGCAAAACAAGAGAGAAGCGATGGGACTTCCAACAAAGATGACTGCTCCTTTCTGGGAACCTGGAGCCAAACACGTGACAACAGAAAATACAGCATGACTGCCTATTTCACAATTGCAAGGATCCACAACAGGATGTGTTACATAAGATATATCTTGTATCACTGCAAGAAATTATTAGTAAAGCTCTGGAAACACTGAAAATGGCCACAAAAATTCCAAATGAATTTCTGCAGAGCTGAAGTAAAAATCAAAGCATATAGTTAAGTGCTTCTTCCTTAAAGTGTATTTTGGTGTACCAATGAATGAATGTCTTTCAGTTAAAAATAAAAGCAAACCAAGATACACCATCTTGAAGCCACAACTGCTACTTGAATTTTTATTTAAAATGTATGTATTTTTCCCCCGTTTGAAATTCAAGCATTGGAGACTATTTTATTAAATGAGCAAGGCAGAGTGCAACATTTAGCAACCAAAACAAGATTTTCATTAATATTTAGAAAATAGACTAAATTTGCAGAAAAGATTAGCTCCAGAGACTAACATACACAAGATGCTGCACATCTTCAAATTTAAACTGACAGCACATGCAATTTTTCAGCTTAGCTCACACATAGTATGTGGGCAATAGGGATGGTGTATGATATAATTAAAGCACCAGGATAGGCATCCAGTCTTGTATCTTTATTTTCAGGTCTATCAAAAAAAAAAAAAAAAAACACAAGAAGAGGGAACCCCCCCCCCCGTAATTAATTCAGCTCAGAAAAGATCATTATTCACTAAGAATATACATCAAGACAGACAGATGACATTCAAGCCATCTTAGGCAAACTACTGAGATGGAATATCCATTTGGCTTCATTCCAGTCTTCACAATAAGGTTTCGATTGCACTATATTTAAACACACACAATAAAACTTCAGAATTCAGGATTAAGAAACTAGGACTACAAAGAGAATCTGGAAATGTCCATGAAGCCTGTACTATAAAACAGAATGTACTGTTTACAGTTGTCTTGCTTGAACCTAGTTATACAAAATGGTAATAAAAATACCAGTGCTGCCTGCCTAAAAAATTCACTATTTCTACTAGTATTTTCACACTAGTCAACTGAAAGACTACAACTTCTGAGGACGGAAGAGAACACACTGATTTTGATACCAGTAATGTAAATAATCCTTTTTACCATAAGGCCACGTTTACATTTTTATCTGTTTCATGTAACTGCACAAAAAACACAATTATGATTTGTAACAGCAATTATAATTAGGTAACGGGCAATGCTCAAAGACTAAAAAGGGAAGTCAAGGGAAACTGAAGCCTGGCTTGAAGTATCAAGGATGTCCTCTTGCACAGCTGTCAAAGTTGTGACTGAAGAGGTTCTGATATCTTGGACTATGAAAACACCAAAGTTTCTGATTGTAGATTGCTTCAAGTTTGAAGTGCAGGAGTTTTACCCATGTTGTAAGGCTGGATTGGAAGATGTAAAGCTGAAAGAAAAAGAAAAATGTTTTTTAAAATGTTAAATCATGCCACGTTAAATAACAGAATTGTTTTCACTGGACTTGAATATAAAACCAGATTTTCTTTAAGAAAAAAATTTTAAAAAGGCTGACAGGTGACAGCAAAGAGTACTACAGTACATTGGGACCTTCGCATACAACATGTTACTGTTTCATTCCTTTAAAGAATCCTCTTGGTAGTCCACGCATTAGCATGAAAAGATAGAAAGTAATAGATGATACATAAAATGAGATAGATACTGCAAATTTTCCACAACCTCTCTTAGAACTGTAAGATTTTGTTTGGTGTGTTATTTGTACCAAATTAAATTCATCTGTTAGATGAAAAACTCAGGCTTGGATGATTTAGCTTCAAAATACACAGCCCATGCTTTAAATGTATGTAAACTAAATGTATGTAAAAAACATTCCATTTACGTATCAGAAGCAATTTTCCAGAGATACCCATTACTATGAAATAAGATTTTACAATTAAAAAGGGCAGAAACAATCTTATTAATATTTACTCGTTGTAAACCTATAATTATGAATAAAATAAAATACAAAAAATTGAAGCTGTCAGAATAGTTCAGTGTGGGCATTCTAAGATAATGTAAGAAAATAATTTACTTCAGAAAGAATTGCCTCTCTTTAGTCCTTTGCATTTGTAGTACATAGCTTAGGGAAAACACTGTAACAGGACTCAAATCTCAAAAAAAAAAAAAAAAAAAAAGCAACCCAACAAATACAAAATAAAAAAAAAAAAAAAAAAAAAAAAAGCAAGCCAAACTATTCAAAATGACACCCTAGCCAAAAACACACCTAAGATGAGTAAAACTACTGTTCACACACTTTTAAAGAACTTAAATACTTAAAGCATGTCTCATGTCTGCATTTTCTCCCCCGTTAATGGCACTGTTCATCAATCTTCTATAACATCTATTGTAAAGTTGTATTAACATTACAACTGTGAAACAGCTGCACTGATGCTAGTTAACGTTATAGCAGAGACACTACATGGAATTATTCCTTCAGCTAATAAAGACATTACTAGTAGAGAAGATATTCATAACAGCTTTAGCAGCATTTATGTTCCACATCAGTGAAGTAGCATGGGCTTGATTCAAAGCTGAAGTGAAACAAGTGTTTGTCTAAAAAAAAGCGCCAAAACAAAAAAATGCATTACCTTGTCAGAGAACATGTACAAAAAGCAAAGAAGAGAAACTGGTCATGTATAAGTCTAATACAGGTGACATGAATTGTCAGGTTTTGATCTAACAAGAACAACCTATCTTCAAAGAAACACTACCAGCAGCACAAAATTTGCATCACAGGAAAAAGACACTGTAAACTTTTTTAAAATATTAATTTCCAATAGCCCATCTTTTATGTAATATAAATTTATTATATTTTCCACAAAAGCATAATTTTATGTTTTTATGTTAAATGAACCTCTATAAAAAGGAAACAAACAGGGAGACAAGCAACCCTATGCTCTTTGAACTAAAGATCAATGCATGAAACATGCCCAACAACAGGAAAACCAAAATCACTGAACTTCCTGAAACCCTGGAAAAAATGGTACCTCTCCTAACATTAATAACAAATCAGTATTTAAAAAAAAAAAAAAAAAATCATTAAGGGAAGCTCCATTACCAGTGGATTCTCTAACTGCACATATATAGATATTGATATATCAAACTATGTATTTTAGACAACTCATGCTATCCATTTGCTTGAGTCCCTAATGGTATTAATAATAATCCTACCCATACTGCAGCACAGTAATATAGCTTTATAAAAATCTACTAATAAAATGACACAGCTGTAAATATAAAACACAGTTGAGTCCTTCCATTCACTAATTATACATTACAATGCTATTTTGTTTATACGGTCATACAGTTTTTCTACAGCTGTGGGTGGACATGGTTGATAGCTTTTAATGTTGCAAGGCTTTCACAGTGGAAGCAAGCAGTAACAGAGACAGAAAACTTAAAAGCATCACCCATGACTGTAAATTGATGACATCTTGCATAATGTGCACTTTAAAATACTCATGCTATTCAATGAAGGTGTACTAGAACTGAGGCATCATAATTATTCTAATTACTGTTTCTTCTGAAGTGTTGTCACAACAATGATTCAGTTGCTTTTATACGCACCCACCCTTAAAAAAATATGCACTTTTAATTTAAGGGTGGCTATAAGTTTGGAGCATTAATCTCCTTCCTTAGCCATTCTCTTCTGTACTGGCTATGAAAATTACATGATTGCCTGATTCCAAAATAGTGTACTGAAGTATGAGCACTATGTTGAAAAAACAAATGCCCCAATTATGTTTACTACAGGAAAAAGCAGTTTAAAGGTTTCTTTTTTAACTTCACCTATGAGACAAAGTAATTTTCTGTATGACAGTTGTGCAGAAACTTTTTAGTGGCTATGCATATGCAAGAGATCAGGAATATCGAATCTTTGCTAAACCAACTCCTGCACTTTCCAGTCAACTGCCTTTTACAATATTACTAACTTTTCCTCTATATTAAAGCAGAGTAAAACTCTGGTCCTGCATCACTTAATTTTTATGTGAGCTCTGAGAAGGCCAGTTTGTGTACAACCACACAAACTGCATGATCAAATCCCAAGCAACAGCAAAAAAAATACAAACAGGAAAAAAAAAAGCAACAAACAACCCCCCCCAAAAAAAACAACAGAGAACGCCCAAACTCCCACACCCAATCAAAAAAAAAAAACAATTTACTAGAATTGTAGAAATCAAAAGGGGAAGTCACCAGCAACAAATTAAAGATACAAACTTTCCTGGTGACACAATGCTTTCTAGAAAATTTGCTTAGGAATAGAGTACCTCAAGTTAGGTACTATGAATTATTAATTGGAATTTGGTCCATTCAACAAGACTTGGTGAAGACAAGGGAGACAATCTGCAAAACATTAGTTAGGCTTTGTCTATCTGTACGAGAAAGAAATTAGTTCCAGCCCTCCAGCCTGCAGATAACTTGAACATATATGGTGAAAACTGGAGAAATTTTTAATATGAACCTTTACATCGGAAGGGGACATATAAGGCATACAAGAAGAAATCTTACACTAGTAGATTTAACAATGCTGGCAGAGCTATGACCTTCACTTAGCTCTGTGTCAAGAAATTAATTTTTTTTTTTCTTCAACTGTTTTTAAAGACCTTCATCCTGTTTTCAGAAAAATAACTATTGTTTGTGACAAAACTTATTTTCAGCATTGCATGAACTCATCAAGAAGTTGAGGTAGTAACTTCAGTCTGTAACATTCATGTGATATGCATATCCATACACATTTCATTTATAGATGAATGAAAATCTAGATGTATGATTTATATTAGCTGATGAGAAAACATCTAACAGCAATATTGGAATACAATGGCAAAATCAACGACATTGAAAGCAGTACTATAATGAGTAACAACAACAACTCAAACTTCTCACTGGAACAAAAGCAAACAAAAACCTACTTTCAGATATGCTGAAAATTACTAAGTACAAAGTTACACCATAGTTATCTGACTTGCCCAGAAAAAAATTGGTTTAGTTTTCATATGAAAGTACAATTATTTTTTAGTTATATTACAAGGGTAAATCTCTGAAGGGGAATCAACATACATCAAGCCAACAGACTGAAACAGTTCTAAAGCCAAACATTGCTTACCCACTCTGGGTAATGAAGATACAAGAAAACCTGCTATGTTGGTTCCAGCTTATAAGCATCAAGACAAGTGGAAAACAAAGTATGGACAGCCATTGTTCAAAGCTCAGGTGCCAAAGAATGGCAATTATTAACAGGAAAAGAAAAAAATATACTGTCTCTTAAAAATCATGACATGTTCTAACTTGTAAACTTTTGATCATGCAAGTCACATTTGTTAAAAAGGATTTCTCCTTTTACAGCCAAATCCATTGTATCTGCAGTGCAAGGTAAGCATACTTTGATTCTTCTAGCAGGCACAGTAAGTTTACTCTGGGGCTGTGAAAGGCCTATGTAAGCTTTGGGGATTCTGTACACAAAGAAAGCTGACGAAACCATCTCCACACATCTCCACATCTTCAACCCAAATCAATTTTCCTAGCTTACTATTACATTTACAACAAGCTACTGGTTTTTCATTTTTTGTACGGAATACAAAAAGGTTCCAGTGACAACTAATTTGCAGCCTGAATTCTAAGTGTGTTACTTTAACGTGGCGTACTATAAAGCTCTTAGGCACATTATTTCCCAAGTTGGGGTTGCAACTTCAGTTCAACTTCTTTTTCTGGTCACTTGTGCCAGAGCACTGTTAAAATCTCCCAAGTTCAAATAACAATAAAAGCCGGACAAAAATCACAAATGTTTCAGATCTTAGCTCTGGCTTTGACATTTGTTGAACTTACTGTCATTTGACAATACTTGTGTCTCACACTTTCTCCTCTTCTCCTATGCAATAAGCAGATAAAAGAATAAAAAAACCCATACAGAAAACAGACTGACCAACAGGCTGTTAGAAAAGGGAAACAAAAATTCCTTGAAAAGCAGTCCACAAAGCAAATGAAAACCTCTTATCAATATACTCAATTTTGATAGTTTTGATGTTTTTCCAAATGATAAAAGTGAAATTCATCGTGTTAAGATTTTCTATTGCATTGT